>MOOZ01000804.1:935-13359 GCA_002930495.1 Cecropterus lyciades
GAAACCAAATGATTGCAATCGTCAAAATAGCCAATCACTTATCTGGGATTAAAAAGAGCCGTTATTTGGACCTGATATGATTGTTAACATGATTGTAGGCTTATTGTGTTCCGGAAAAAAATAGACGTATGCAAAAGACAAACAAACTGAAATTTTTATTCAGCTTACCCGAGTGGAACGAATATGAAAATGTTTCTCGCTACAACTGAAGTGGACGTTCAGACAGTGCTTCAACCTGTCTACCAGCTATATATCAATTTAATATCCGGTGCTGACGGGCTTTCAATTACACGATCAATTACGAAAATTTCAAGAGCTTACCCGGAAGGCGTGCGGCTTATTCTGACATGTTTTTATTCAAAAATTTGTTTTCAACGAAATTAATAATAAAACTTTATTTTATTAATAAAACTTGTATTGTGTAAAATTTACGAGTAGCTTTACTGAATTAGTAGTGTTCATATTTGAATTTGAAATAAATGATGGATTTGATACACTGTCCCAAAGTCGGCGCGGTCGGTCGGGTCATATTGGTAATTTTATATAAGGGTATTCCCTTATATAAGGTTTTTACTTTCTCCTTTTTGAATTAGGTTAAAAATGTTTATGATGATTAGATTAAGTAGGTACTTCATTTTTATTAAGATAAAGATGAAGGAAGGTAATTTTTTTCGAATTGGATTCGTCTGTTAGGGTAAAAGGGTTAAAATTATATTATAGCAATGTGGATATCAGTGAAAGGTGGTAAAAATACCATTACAAAAAATATATATATCTTAGTACTTTTATGATTATTCTTGCGATATTATTTTGTTTTACTGGTTTGTCCCGTTAATTAGGTTTAGGGTGTAAGGTTTATGTTTTTATACTAATTTAATTGTCTCATAACAGCAGTATTATTGTATTCTAATGGGAAGGTTGGGGTAATGTAAACACGTAGTTATTTTTAGTATTATCCTTAAAAATAAGACATTTGAGATTCTTTTATAATAATAATTGTAGTTGTTAATTGAATCATATAAGTTATGTACGGCTGACTGACAGCGACTTTACGCTGTAGACATTATTCAACAAGGCTGGCTACCTCAATTCTATACTGCCTGCACGTCTGCTACTTGTATATATAAGAAAAAACTGGCCAAGTGCGAGTCGCACTCGCGCACGAAGGATTTATCTGTTAAAAGCGGCAAAAAATCACATTTGTTGCTTGGGAGCCTCGATTAAATATTATTTTTATTCTGTTATTAGCAGCACCCGCGATTTCGTTGTTCGTTCGTGTCAGGGCTCTTCCTCGGTTAGCATTTACTCTCACCGTACCTTGTGGTATTTACGACGGCATGCGACCACACATATCCATCTTTCCCGCCGCTGCTTGGCTGGACATTTCGAGCGGTGTGAAGAGTGGACTTTTTGCCGCCCGGAAGGCCCGTTTTAGTTCGCTTTTACGACAGACAGGACAGGACAGGACAGGACCGTAGCCCTATTCGAGTTCGGGAATTTTAGGAACAGGCCCTTATTTATCACTTATGGAATAAATTATCTTTAAAACGTTGAAATAGGTCTTCCGTTCTTTAGCGGACCTTAATAATAGGATCCCGTTATTAACTTTTGGGTACGGAACCCTAAAAACCTTAAATACGAGGTATATTAAAGTTCTGGTTACTATTACTTCGTACCACTTCGATTCCTAACATGCTTTATTTTTTCCAGAATCATGGTAGAAATCGCGATCGTACCCGCTGCAAAAATTTGAACCAGCAAAAGACACGCAGACGTAACAACATGAGGCGAGGCGATATCCACATTGGTGTTGGGGCTGATGCTCTCGGACTTGGCGTCAACGATTGGGATGGACCGTTTAATGCTGAACAACAGTGGGGCTTTAGATGGCTGCAACGGGTGAGTTATCTCTCTTTCTCTTTCGTAGTGGGCGCGATAACAATGGGCAAAACTCCCCATTAAGAAATGCCTATGTCAAGTATTAAACCTGAAAAGGCTAATAAGTAATGATCGATGCATACAATGTGCCAAAGGCATTGCTTCATTAACAAAATTTTAACGTGCAAATGTTATATTCCTATCATTAAATAAAAGTTAACAAAAAAAGAAACCGACTACTATGGCACAAAAAAAAAAACAAAAAAATAATTTAAATATTACGCACCAGCTTTCAATAAAAAGAAATGTCAAAATCGGTTCACCCAGTCGAAAGTAGCGAAGATTCAAACATAAAAATACAGTCGAATTGAGAACCTCCTCCTTTTTTTGAAGTCGGTTAAAAATATAGGTGCAACTCGTTAAAAATTTATTGCACATCATATCGTATCGTATAGTTGTGATTTTTTAAATGTTTTTTCACATACCTTTAATTCGTAAATTTAATTATTATTAATATAAAAGTTTGTACCTCCGGTAAACAATTTTTACTTTGTCAATTACGAAGTTTATGTTTTCCTCTGTAGATATTTATGTAAATGATAGGCATATACACATCATTGATGGTTATAATTGCTAATGATATATAAACCACACGCAATCGATTTCTCTTAGGCTTGTTACATTAGCAACTAATCAAAGGGAGTTGACCATTAGCGAAACCAACCAGTCAACCATGTTATTAATAATTTAGACAAGTGCTCATCAAACGCTACTGTTAATTTTGATTCCAATTAAGGTAATATATGTAGGTATGTTAGAATTTGATATACAAATACATCATTTTCAGGTAAATTATTGGTTTTAGAAAGCCTATCGATGTTTGCCGACATACTACAAACGATTTTAGACAACAGTTTTTAGATGTGAAATAAGGATAAGACCCTTTAAGACCCATAAAGGGTAGAACCCTTTGTGGTTCGGTTGCCAAGCACAGATAACACTAATGTTGTTGGAGTTGATTACAGATGTCCATGAGCGGCAGTGGCCACTCACCATCAGGTCGACTGTATGCTCGTTTACCACTCCAGCCTTATAAGAAAGATGATGTAGTCTTTAAAACAAAAAAGTAGTAAACGGATTTAGATGGTCCACTTCAAAAGTTTACCATAGAACAAAGTAAAGACTGGCAGCTAACAAACTCCCTGCCAACTCTCTAGTTGTTAGCTTTACGAGTAACAGTTTGTTAGGTAGTACCAACTTGAGGCTTCATTAAATATGAGTAACAATTGAAATAAGGTGCCTTTTATTACCCGACTGCGTCAGAAGGAGGGTTACGTTGTCGGAGCGTATCTAATTATGTATGTTTGTATGTATGTCCATTATTTTGGCACGCGCCACAGCCCAAACGGCTCGACGGATTGTAAAATAAGACATAACATTAGAATCATCTCAGTTTGCAGAGTTATATAATGTTCAAAAATGGCGCGTGTAAATAGATATTTACCGACTTACTTAGTATGTGATTCGCGCGCCACACACACATTCGCTCCCGGATTCCGCGACCCGCTGATTTGATTGTTACCTAGCTGATTGTAAATTTGTTATATTAAAAAAATAGGAAACCTCTTGATATTTTTTTTTTAATTTTAGGTCATCGACACATCGTCAAACGCTTATTAAAAATATATTTTTGAAATTGTACGTCCTTTTTTTGTGCTGACGTTTCGCGGCGCTCTGAACCTCACTGAATTAACTATATGAGCTTGTCGTGTTCAATATATTCCTATAGAAATCATATCAAACAAGTTCTAACGTAATTGGCCCTTACCGCCTTTTTGGGTGTTCAAGTGGATTTTTGGAGTTTCGTTTAATCAATTTATTTGTTACAGCGTTGGAACAGGCTCTCGCGCTTGCAGAGGACCCTGATCTACGGATGTGTACTTCTCGGCATATTAGCGACGGCTTACTTCTTCTCCGACAAGAATACTGTACCGATCGAGCATATCAAGGCGAAATTTCCCGTAAGTGTTTTTGATTAGTCCGCATTATCTACACCTTATTTGCATCGGAGTGTGGCAGGATTATGAAGGAAGTTATGTGTCTCGAATCAGAATTTCTGTTCAATCCGTTTAAAATTAAAATTTAAGTGTAGAATAGTGGATAATTTGTGTTTAGGTGAAAATTTTGACGATCATTCCACATCACGAATTGGCCATTGAATTATGAATTGAAGACATTTCAAAGGTTCGAATTGTTGTTTAGTTGCCTACGTACGCTTATTTCCGCCCTTTTTCAACGTGCCGTAGGGCGTGCTGTAACGGTGGTTGTGCTGTGTCCGTCACAGCAAAACCACCGTATTAAAATCGTGAAACATACAGGCTTAACAATTGTCATAGTTTTTAAAGTCGTGCCTAGTTTGATATCTTCTTGACAGCATGGTGGAAGATGTTGTGTTTATGATATCTTCTTTACAGCATATAGTCCCCATATGTAAAGGATGGGTAGAATTAATGGTATAACATATTTTTAATGTTCAAGCACACGGAGATTGATCTGCGTATAGATACTTAATGGAACGTATATGTCAAATACTGACTTATACTTGCGTGATACATGTCCAAATAAATGTATTGTTTTTTAATATGTTTAATAACTTATGAAATACAATTATTTTTGCAACCTTCAAACTATCAAGTTACAGATAGATCAGCTTACATTTTAGTTATATTCAATTGTGTATATAGCTATACTACATAGTGCAATATATCGGGTTTTATTCGTTGTTGTATCTTAGCGCAATATAATTCATTGCTGTTATTACAAAATTATTGTATATAGGTCGCATTAAAGGGGAGATCGACAGCGGTTGTCGAATCCGAAATTTGTCGACAAAAAGCAAAAAAATGCTCCTGTCAGATGATTTTTTCTCGCTTTTGTTAAGGGGGAAGAGGGAACTCTCTTAATCCCTCAAATCAATACTATTACCCCTAATATCAAAAGTTATTGTCGTTTAGAGCCAATTGTAATTTTTGTACCATCGTGTTAGAGAAGGTATTGCATTGAAATAGTTGACGGTATAAATTTCGCAAAATGAATGTCAATTGTATTTTTTAAGGTGGGTGAAACCTAGTGACACTGCTAGTAAGAAGTCGATACAGTATAACAGTATACTGGAAATACTATTCAAACTACGAGTATATTGTATGTAACAGTAGATATAGGTCCAACAAACATTCCTTGATTTGAATACTCCATTTGTAAAATTTCGTATGCGAATTCAAATCAATATCGTCGAATAATCTAGATATCCCGTTATAGTCTGAAGCCTCTTAAAACCTAACCTGTGCGATGTAAAACATAGAACTGTTATAGGATTAGACGGAAGTAAAATTTAATTGTGATCATATTTAACTGCTATGAAATGTTAATTACTTAAATTGAAATAAATAGACGGTCAGTCATATAAATACCGGCTGCGCGAAGCGTTGCTTAATTTGTTAAGATCGAAACCTACACGTGCCACAAGACTAAGCGAGCTTCCATAGAAATTACTTTTTTATTGCAGTAACATTAAAATTGTATCAGATTATATCAGATTTAAACAAGTTAAATCTATATATTATATTTTAACTTTTTGTTTGGATTCTATTGTAAAGGCATATAGACTATGGGCTACTTCGACTATTTACCGTCAGAAGGACTTCATTCCCCTTTTCCAAAAACAGGGCATCACGCAAGAATATAGAGTTAACTTTGAAAAATACACAACTAATAACGGACTAATCTGATAAATAGACGTCGTCAACCCATTGTTAAGCATGGGTAGAACCGTAGAACCGGGTTTCTCAAACTTATTTTTCCGCGTACCCCTTCCCGTTATTAGAAACTACGTAGAACCTCTATAAAAATTACCTCCACGCAAAGTAAAATAATAATAAAGAATTAAAGTAATAATTAGAAGGGGAAATTGATATGTGACGTTAATTAGTAAGATATTTGGGCTTGTTCTAAGAGCAACTTTAATTTTAGTTGTTGAATATGCGTCATTATCTAATTAGCCGTCATTACGTTAATTTTGTTGCGTACCCCTTGTAATAGCCTTCCTCGATAAATGGGCTATCTAACACCGAAAGAATTTTTCAAATTGGACCAGTAGTTCCTGAGATTAGCGCGTTCAAACAAACAAACTCTTCAGCTTTATAATATTAGTATAGATAACTATCACTGGTAAAATTTCACGGTGAATCTGAACCTTAAACGTCGGGCATAAAATCCACTTTGCGCGTTCCTAAAACTGATTAAACCGTTACTAATATAAGCACAAACGATTTCATTTTATTGTATTGGTATAAATATGGACATAAATACAGCATTTAGACTGACGGCGTTCATGGATTTTTTATTTTAAAAAGTATAGGTATTTTTTGTTAATTTTTTAAATATTTAATAATAGTTGTGTTAAAAATCATAATTAAAAAAAAAACTGATATTTTCTATAGGATTTATAAAACTATCGAATGTGTAATACAAAAAAAACTTATATTAATACAAATAATGTACATAAAAAAAAGTAGAAATTTGCACTGGACATGACCCCGACGTGATTTGAACACGCAACCTTCTGATCTGGAGTCAGACGCGCTACCGTTGCGCCACGGAGTCGTTACGTGGAGTGGCAAATATTGAGAACACGTTATGATTTCCTGAACAGTTTTTATTGATTTCAGGTGAATTTATAGATTTAAAAAAGAATATTGTAATGAAACTGACAATAAAATAAGCAGCACTATCTGACACGCTTATTAATTAATAATGAATTAAAATAATATAATATATATATATATATATACCTGATAATTAGGCGTTACTGACATATTTAATATTTTTTGTATGGGGAATTATATGCCTAAATATAAAAAAATGACAATTAATATTTATTATTACCACATTGTTGATCTCAGAATCCGCGCCACGTTTATTTGCAAGCGGGTTAACTATAGCTAAAGTATACGGTATATTTCATAAGTTCATAAATAAATCAGAATTGTTCATGTCCTTTAAACAGTGAATAATAACGAAAACACATCACCACCACCCATTATTGTCCCACTGCTGGGCACGGGTCTTCTCTCACATTGAGAGAGTTTCGGGCCATAGTCCACCGCGCTGGCCATGTGCGATTTGGTAGACTTCACACACCTTTGAGAGCTTTTTAAAGGACTCTCAGATGTTTTCACCGTAAAGCAGTGACAATTAACTTCTAAAAAAAAAATCGGTGGTGCCTGGGATTCGAACCTCGGACCCTCGGTTGATAGACCGAGTTTCAATCATTCGGCTATCACTCCTCATACGAAAACACACATTAATAATCGTTCATAAAAATGTTATTGATATTTGCATGATATTTATATTTTTGTTTTAATGTATCTTCATATTACATTTAAGTAAATGTTCAATATTCATGTAGCACTTTATTTATAGGAAAAATGATTACACTGCTCAATTTTTTAAGAAATGAGAGTGATAATCATTTTGTCAGTAGCAAACGAGCATGCAACATGCATGCGTTAAATGATGTACCATGTAACAGAGGGTTGGTGAGAAATCGAAGTGCACAGAGACATTAGGGTATCTTTGAGCGAGAAATTAAAATACAACATCTCATCGTTGCTTTTAAATTTTAGTCCATAAAATAGATTTCTAGTAATGCGACCGTATAACAAACAAAATCTCAATGATTTTGAGAAATCGAAGTGCACAGAGACATTAGGGTATCTTTGAGCGAGAAATTAAAATACAACATTTCATCGTTGCTTTTAAATTTTAGTCCATAAAATAGATTTCTAGTAATGCGACCGTATAACAAACAAAATCTCAATGATTTTGAGAAATACTGCCATATTTTTTTTACTGATTAAATAAATTTCAATTTTAACACAAAACCTGTCATGTCATGAAACAAATACTTGGCCATTATTTCCTTACTTGTATACTTTTTTAAATATTGAAGTAGCAGACCACCTGATGGTAAGTGGCCAATGCCGCCGATGGGTCTGTTCTCAAGTCCAGATAAGATCCGAGTATTACCTTTTTTTTATATAGTATTGAAGTAGCTAACGAGCCTGCAACCCACCTGATGGTAAGTGGCTACTGCCGCCCATAGACATCTGTAATCAACCCTAGGTTTTGATCTTACCTAGGGTTGATTGCAGATGTCCATGGGCGGCAGTAGCCACTTACCACCAGGTGGACTGCATGCTCGTTTGCTACTTCCGTAGTATAAATATTAAAAAAATATATATTTTACTTTTTTGGACGAAAGCTCGTACAAATACAAACTGGTAAATTGAATATTATAAAAACAAAAAACTGACTGCTTCAAAACTATCAACTGAAATGAAGGCAATCCATGGTTTTTAAGCAATCGGAGTTATTGTTTTAATATTTTTTAACAATGTTTCGGTTTATTAATCGAATGAACAGTTATTAGAGTATTTTTTTTTGTGTACGGAAGTGTTGTATTAAACATCGGGTTGAATATAGTTACATATATATACATCTGACATTTTGGCTTCAATTTATCTATTTAGAAGATTAGTCTATAGATGTCGTACAAACTGATATACCAACAAAGGTTAGTACCTACAAACGAAGATATTTTTGGACTTAAAAGAAAGTAGACACTTTTGTCTATAGTTAGACCACATATCCCATTTGTTATGTGCCGGGCCCTTCGTGCGGTAGGTTTTTGATCTTAGTACGAGTTTATCACATTTCCTCAAAACAATCAGTGTGTACGTTTTTCTCCGTAATTGCAAGGTATCGCCGAAAACGGAAATGTTAACGTGGTATGTGCATTGCAATGGAAAAGCGAAAATCTACTTTTCGATTTTCGATTCATTTAATATTTTGAAAAAAGAAACGTAATAAACTCGTAGTAAGTTCAATGAACTATAACAGCGTTTTACGGGAAATTGCGAAAACACTGAAACATTGGTCCAGCGTTGTAAAGTAAGCCCTGTTTAATGGAATTGAAAATTGTATCAAGTCTGCAAGTGGATTAAGTTTTCAATCGAGTTCGAATCAAATAAATAAACATTATAGCAATTACTCGCGGGAGAGACTTAAAAAAGAAACCGTAGCTCCTATACTCGTATACGGGATATCAAGGATGTTATGGATGTGAAATTTCGTATATCGATACGGATATAGAAAATATATTATACTGGTTTAGGATAAAAATTACGGATATGTAATTATTTCTGATTAGTTTCGGATAGTTTCGGTTATGGATATTACATTCTTAATTAATTTTAATAATTTGGTTTTATTACTATGGTGTAGTTTGTAACAATATACAATGTAACATATCAGTTATTCTTATAGGTACCAAATTAATTTTAAGTGTTTTACAGTAAAACTAAAAAAACATTCCTCGAGACATATCCGAAATTAACCGAAACTTTTATGTCGGATACGGTTACGGATTTTTTTTTATTTCCGATATCCGATAGTTTCGGTTACAGAGCTCCATAATATCGCTGCTTTCTAAAGGTAAACGTACATTTGCAGCGTTCAATATATCGTAATAACAATAATTTAATTAATTAGAACGTTCATAAATTGATTTCCGAAGTACTTAAAACGACTTTCGGTCGGGCTTTCATTTAATAAATATCAATACCAATATTATTTATTGGGATTAAGTAAAATAAAAATACTCTAAACTTACTTTAAAAGTTTTAAATAGGATTATTAGGAGCAGTTCTCAGTCTGTAATTACCTTATATGTTTTATTATCATGATCACTCTATTAACTCAGTGTACTTTCAAGTCTTCAAGTCATAAATCGGCTTTACGATTTATATTTTAATGCTTAAAAAGTTAGACCTGTTAGAGCCGATGAGTCGGATTATACTGAGCTTAAAAAACAAATTATAGTGTATTAAAAAAAAATATTATCCGACCGAAAGTTCGGTTTCGGTAAAAAAAAACGGGTTTCAGTATAGCTTCGATTTTGGCGGCAAACCTGCCGAAACTACAACCGAAACCGAATCTGCATTCGGGAGTTCTCGCGCTGTAATCGGTCATGTTCGGAGCGTTGAATTCAACTTAAATAAGTAATCATATGTTTAATGTTTAGAGACACCATGAATAATATTCAATAGAAGAATCTACCTACTCAAATAAATACCTCACTTACCTATTGTAAGTAGTTTTAAAACGCAATTAATATATTTTTCTTAAATGAAATTGTTATGTTGATTATCAATAAGTGAAAATGTCTAAGACTGAATACTGACTAAGACTGACGGAGACTGAACGATTATAATAACTTTTTGTTAATTTTTCCGTCAAAACATGATTCTTGTAAGGAAGTTTCGGTTTCAGCTGAAACGGAGACCTTTGCTGAAATTCGGTTTCAGTTTCGGTTACAGTCGTAAAAACCAGTTTGGGTATTTATTATTTATGTATTTATTATACATTCGGTATCGTACACTAAATCCTTTATTAATTATTTAGGCAAAGGAGGAGACAAAAGATTACGAAGAACGCGCGCACGCGTTCCCACGAAAAGTGGAAGTTGCGAAGGAAGAGGATTTCGACGACAGACCAATATTTACCGGTAAGTTTTTACTTATAAGTGATATTTAACTTAACACTCGAAGGATTTGTTAAATTCTTCATTATTTTATGCCGCATTAAGGTATTTTTGAAGTTCTTTAGAATCGTTAAGATTTGAAATTCGATGAAACGAAAGTGTTACGAAAGCACTTGTTAGCACTACAACTAGATGGCGCTGTACCCATTTCTGAATCAGACTAATGATTTAAAAAATAGAACCGGAAAAAAAGTAAAAAGAAAAAATTAAATATTTATATGTATGTTGATTCAATACATACACATGATACTTATACAATAGTTCTGAAGTCAGCGTAGTCGTAGGACACAGTTTCGTCGGAATGATACAGTTAAATATGGTGAACGCTGTTTGGGACTATGAATTGTGTACGTATTAAACCAACATATATATATTTTTTGGGCACAGTAGACGGCCTTATTATTTTTTAATTAACCCTCATCGGTTACCGTCAGTTTGAAATACATCAGCTATTGTTGCGGCTGTTTCGTTTTTGGATTTTTTTGTTGTTGTACGCATTATAGATTTAATAGAAATGCGTACACGATTGTATTTATTTATTATAATAAGTAATTAACGTTATATTGTTTTAGTAATTTGATTTTCCCTAAATTGCGGGACAACAGTCGCAACGATAGTCGAAAAGGGTTAACTATGATTAATAAGCTTTCCTTTACTTTGTAGGGCGTTTGTTAATGTTTCTTTTATTTTTATATGAACAATAGGGCCCACGAACTCACGTCAATATGCTGTGGTCGAAGCCTTCAAACACGCTTGGAAAGGTTACAAGAAGCACGCCTGGGGTCATGATAATCTGCGTCCTGTTAGCGGCACGGCGACCGATTGGTTCAGCCTGGGGCTCACCATTGTCGATTCTATGGACACGGCTTATATAATGGGATTGCATGAAGGTAAGTTGATGTACAACACTACGTTACTTTTATTTGAAATCGGAACTTTGCAGCTTGTTTCTTAAGCACCAGCTCTACACGTATTTCTGGCTAAATACAAGTATTAAGGGCGGTGTGGGCCTTAAAGGTAAGGCAGACACAGTTACAGAAGGCGTTCCAACTAAATCCTCGTGGCTAATCCTAGGACTCCTAAAATCTGGGGTTGATTACAGATGGCCATGGACGGCAGTCGCCATTTAATAGATGGAAACCCATTTGGGTTCGTTTTATAATTACTTTTATTATTATCCTCTTCTATTACTTTCTGTATGTTTAAAAAAAGAACATTCGTCTATACTGGGATATATGTATATAATATAAACGCTAAAGAAAAATAAACGCTAAATATAAAAGAGAATTTGAACCGACTTCAAAAGAGGATTTGGTTCTCAATTTGACTGCTTTCTTGATTATTTTACATGTATAGTTGGGGCAGTGTTTCTTCTTTAAAAATCATGCTGACCTTTGTAGGACATTTTTTTTCTTGACTACCAATTTTTTTCGTCCTTAATTATTTTTTACGACACCATAGCTATTTTTTTACAAAACACAATGTAATACACTAGAACATATACATTGACGAAAATGAATGTTGATATAATCCTCGTTTATATGTAATCATTGTTGTAACAGTCAATTCGTTATTAATATAGTATAGTATTCGATATATACTGTAGGTACTCAAGTACCTATCATACTCTATAAACTTGCGATACAATAGATATTTTCTTTCCCGCTTCCGTTTGCCTAATCGATTTGTTGACCTGAATGTTTCTGTTTCCAGTATAATCATTAACGACTATCTTTTGCTGTGATTTTCGAATTCACTCTTTATATCCCTTTTATATTGCTTTTAAAGGATGCTGCAACAATTCTGAGCTCTGATTCGCTTATTTTTTCTTTCTCTGTCGATTTATTAAGATGTAGATGTAATATCTACTTACAGTAAAAAAGT
>MOOZ01000804.1:40557-54839 GCA_002930495.1 Cecropterus lyciades
AATTTTATCACCTGATATCCCTACAGGCAAATATTAGTACAGTTACATATAAAGTGTAAGGTATCACAATACTCGATTGTGAACAATAAATCCCTTACTTGAGAAACTCCTTAACAAAATTAAATTTATAATAATATGGCATATAGTTACATGAGCACACAGTCGCAGCACTGCAGTGTATAGTACAGACATTTGATCCCACAATCCTCTTCCTCTGCTGGTGGGGTTGAGGCGTTCGACCTCGCCTTGTGAGGAGGTGGGGGCCTCAAGTACACACTGTCCACATTATCCCCCTTTTCCCCTTTCTCCTTATCCCACTTGCTATCAGAGGACTTTTCTGAACTCTCATTGTGTTCTAAGTAATCACTATCGTTCTTCTTGTCGTTGGTAGGTGAATCACCTGATGCATCCTGGAAATATTAACAAGACATAATTTAAAAGGTTTTAAAAAGAGGGATAGTTTTAAAAAGAGGTTTTATAAAAAGGGATATTTTTAAATCAGTGTCAGTGTAGTTTCAGTATTCAAAACTTTCTCAAAATAACTGCAATTACACTTCAATGAGTGATATTATGTCTTACATAAGCAAGTGTTCCAATTTACATCTATATACACAGAAGACTTCTATAATCATTCAATCAAATCAAATGAAACTCAATAAGTATGAAGCCATTGTTGTATTGTAACATAATACTGATAAAGTACTGAGAAGTGACACTGTGACATACTGGTATTTCATCTATCATCTAAAGACTAACTACTGTAATTTATTTGATGTAGCATCATAAAATATACTAGACCTATTTAAGAAAACACTAGATGAAGTGCTTTGCTATGGGAGGAAAAATATTACTCACTAACCGCTGGATAAACATAAAAAAAAAATTAATTATAATATTCATAGATGCCAATAAAACTTTGCTATTTCTTAACATTCTCTTTTTACTAGAATGAAAATATGAAATCTGCAACCAAAAGGTACAGTGACATAACTAAAATAGTCGTCATCTTTAAATAGTACAAAATATTGAATTTAATAGCAGCCTATAAATTGACCAGGTGTATAAGCTACTCCATCCATGAAAATTCCATGTAAATCAGACCAGATGTTCTTGCATGATTAGGTAAGAAAAAGACACACACTCTCTCATTTTTATATACTAGTATTGAATGATTGGTTTTGCTTATAAGCTGATTTAAAAGCTGAATATTCTGTTTCATTTTCATGCAACTCAAAGCAATTACATGTACATATGTTGAAGGGTTATCAGTTGTAAAGTGAGTTTTTAAATGCATTTCCACTAGTAACATGAAAGTAAAGTTGTATTATACCAGAATGAAGAAACTATAATGGGCTCTGTCTAATTACCATGAGACCAGAAAACCTTTAGAACTGTGATGAGTCATGGAATATTTAGTTTGCATTTCAACTACAGCTCAGAGATAGTTTGTATATAATAATATAAATATTTTAAGCAGTTCAGAGCAGAGACATAATAGTTCATCTGATTTATTTCTTACTGCTGAAGATGAGTGGGAAAATATACTTAAGAATCACTGGCTTATGTTAAATTGCTAATGTTTTATTTGTGATTCAAATCCACTTTCAAATCCACTGTTAAACAAAGACCCCTAATGGGGGTTTTGTCGATAGTCACCGTGTTTGGCATGCTTGTTGGTGATGATGTGACAAAGAAGGACAAGGCTGCCAATTTCCTCGATTTTGTCCTTTACTTTTCACCTACAATATACACAAGAAAAGAGGGAAAGTTTTTATTCACCACCCAATACCACACAGCACTTTACTTTGGCTGCCATATATGCACATTAGCATAAATGTATCCACTAATATGTGTGGAGTTTATTAATTGTAAAATTATTGTAAATATAATTAAACAAGTTGTATTCTATTTGCAGTCAACATTTGCTTCAGAATAAAGTATCAAATAAATATTAATAATACTAAATCAGAGACAATTTTTTCCATTTTATTTGTTTATATGGTGTGATATAGTTATATACAGGATTAATTCAGTTAAAATAAAATGAAATAACTGAAATTGATATTTATCAAAGTAGCTACCGCTATACTAATGTAAACAAACTTACATTGTCCTCTTCTTGGAATTAAACATTAAGATTAGCCAAGTAAGCTTAAGTTTAGTTTCACATTCACCTTTTATGACATAAACATACTTTATCACACAGGATAATGCAGAAAAAGATGTAATAGAGTGTGACTTTAATTATATATCAGGGAACTCATTGATAATCTACTTGTTTGGCTTAGATTAAATATGTTTAGCTAAGTTAGCACGAAATAAATGAACAGTTTTTTTTTATGTATAATTATAATACACAATGAGATTAAAAGTTAAAAGTACCTTGTTTTCCTCTTTATTCTGGTCAGGATCTATGAGTTCTTGCTTTTCTTCAGGCGGCACAGAGATAACTGCAGGCTCTACAACATCAGCTGCTGCACTGGCTCCTGCCAAAGCCACAGGCAACTTCCTCGATTCAGGCACTAGTAATTCTCTCTCATTGCCTTCCTCTTTCTTCTCCGGCTGATGATGCGAGTCGCCAGACATGCTTAAATAATAAGATAAGTAATAAACGGTCGCGTCGCCAACACTACTACCGGCACTATGGCATACAATACAAATGACAACAATAAGACCACCAGGCTCACAACTCGAGATTATATTTCACTACGTATCACATAAACAAATGCACAATTATACCTACAAACAAAACGGACTGGACTATAATACCAACTGTAATCTGATTACTCTATAACACGATTCACCTTATTAATGCAGTTGATTCTACTTGTTCTCCAGACAAACGACGCCATTGGCTTATGATTTTTTGGAAGTTGTTATTTTCTTGCATTTTTGGTTGCTATGAAACATTGACGTGAACTAATGTGCAAAAAGTTTTGATTTGATCTCCGATGGTGACCGTACAAATAGTGAGCGATTAAGTGAAGGATAAAAAATGCTTTAATAAGCAAATACTTCCTGAGAATAAAAATAAACGAAAACTTTAATACAAAAACAGAGTTTATGTCAAAAAACCTCGACAAAAAACTTTTATTCAAAGATAGACAAACTTTTTATTTAGTTCGTCCAATGTCTCTGACGCTGACCTTCGTTGATCCGTTCCGTTTTGTTTTGTTCAGTATGTTATTGTCTAATATGGAAATCATTGTTATTTTGCGATGCTTAAAATAAAAGTTACATTTATTGTAATTAGTGTAATACTAAAAATAAATATTTTTATTAAAAAAATATAAACATTTAATGTATATTTTGAAAATATATAAGTTTATTGGCCATAATGTGACTATTTTAAAACATTTTTTCCATTCTTCTTATGTTCTCAATAATGTTAAGAACATATTCGTGTAGTAGTATAATTACCTTGATCGAGTGAGGCTAATAAGAAAAATATTTTATGCATCCCTTTTTTTATAATAATACGAAATAATTTTTGTCATATAAAATCCATCGACACCTTTATACCACGACCAGCTCCAAACATCAAAATTATCATTATTTAGTTGGACGACCAACGATGTAGATAATACATAGGTATGTTATTTTTAAATAGTGGATTTAGGCAATTTTAGTCAGTTTGAGTTGTCGTATCAAAGTAGTAAATTGCGTTTAATTTTTTAATAGTTACATAAAAGCTAAGTATTTTTCTAGGACTTATACAATAATAAAAAAAAATTAAGCAAACAATAAGTTTTACTCGAACCGACGAAAATGTTGTCGGCTATGACGCTTATGATCTTACTATCATTTACTCCTGCAGTTGTTATGTTAGCCATGAGTAAGTACGTCATGGCTAACATAGTAAACGAAAATACAAGGATTCATGGAGTTTGTTATAAAATCTCTTTTGGCTGAAATATAATAATCTATTATAATTGCACCTTATTAAAAGGTAAAGTATGTCTTAAGAATTTACCGATCATTACTGTGTAAATTATTGGTAGATTTCAGCCTTAGGTTTTCCTAAATCTGAAGTCTATAACTGATTTTATTAACAGAAGCAAGTTTCGTAAACAGCAACTTTTTATGATAAGTTCGTACCTAATTTATTACATGACTATCATATAATAAATATGAAATAAAAAAATAAAATTATTTTTTTGGCCAGGTGGCACAGCGTTTTCTCATACACAGGGTTTCATTTTTGATCTCCGGCCAGAGAGAGAGAGAGAGAGAGGAAATAAAGATTCTAATTAATTATATGTACTGAGTTTGGATGTTATTGTGCTTCATTGTGTTTGTTTATGTCCGTGGCATATCATCATCCACATATTTATGTAAGACTTCATACATTGAGTATCCGATGCTACTTACAAATTATACATGGATGGCCCTCTGTCCTTATAATGTTCATTGCGGTGGGAATTGTAAACAGTTTCCTTGTTCTTGTTATGTTTTCTTGAGGGTAGCCAGATAATCCCAAAAGATGTTGACGATTTGCCACTTTTGGGTGTGGTATACGAGGCTGGTGCATAATTTTTGGCAGACGTACTCGGAGTTCCACTTGTATTTTTTTTTGGAACTGGGCTACTGGTGATTTTACTGGCAACTTTGCTCGAGCCGGTATTACCAGTGTTTCCCTTGGAACTTTTGCCAAACGGAGTACCGGCCCCACTTTTGGCAGCGGGACCAGACCCTGCTTTCTTCACTATCGGTGCCACGATGACTTAACTGAAACAATATAGGTACGTAAAAATTCAAACTAATTTTAGCACAGGTGATTGTAAAAATGTTGGCCTTCGCCAAGAGGAAAAGGGAGGTTGTAGGTAGCTGTTCCCCACTCTTGATTATAGTATCTTCGGAGGTACGTGCCTGATACATTGTTCCTATAGTGCAGGTTTTGAATCTACTATTACATATATTGTATTTAGGTTAAGATATGTGTCAACCTACCCTGTGTCATTTATGAAATCTAAATAAAATTTAGTTCTGAAGGAATCTTTATCTTTCTTATCTATTCTTTATCCGAACCCCACAACAATATATTAAAAAAATATATTCTCATTATAAATTAATGTGTGCAGAAAAATTGGCAGTGCTTGTTATGGAGTATAGACAGCTAATATTTACCTCGGCTGTTCCATGAGCCAATTTTGCCATAGTGATACCTACTACTTTCACGTTTGTGGCTTCCTCTTAATATTGAGTTTCACGACATTAATGACACCAACTCTCGCTTTAGACTCGTATTTCAAATGACTAATAAAACGAAGTATGTGCGATTTCGGTATATTTTTGTGTTTAAATAAAATTAAATTGCTACCAGTTTACTATGATAACTACAAATAACACAATTATTAAATGTTTGAACAATATCGAAATAATAGTTCCTTCCTGCAACTGTATTACAGAAGACATCGAGTAAGTTTCTTGAGGATTTTCCTTAAAAATTCGAAGAATCCCGTGTGATTAATATAATGCTTGTCATTTCCAACAAGCGAATATTAAACGCTTAAATCAAATTAGTAACCTCAATAAACAACTGTGTGTAACATACACACAGTTGTTTATTGAGGTTGAACCGAATATAAAGTTCCACAGATCTTATTTATATATATTATCTCAAGATCCCCTCAAGTCTTGATGACCATTGGTTCGCCATCAAGTTCTTCTAGTCAAGTCAGGCTCCATTCATCAATGGAGAATCCATACGAGAATAATGGATCCACCGGTGGTTGTAGGTCAGTGACTATCTGTAGATAGATAATAGTTAATTCACTTGTGCACTTTTGTTGAAACAAATAAATTACTTAGGTGTAAAAACGACACTTGTGTAAATTAAGTTTCTTACTTAATTAGGTTTTTTAATTGAGAAATTGTTCTTGTAAATGACGTTTTAGAACTTCTATATTAGTTTTTGAATGTAGTTAGATATCTCCTTGTGCATTGTGAGTAATATGATGTAGGTATTCAATTGATCAGTTCTGACCGTTTAATGAATATTTGAAACCGGTTTAAATCTTAATCTTAAAGCGTTGGTGGATATTATTTCGGATAAAATCGTTTCTTTTTTTGATGATTACGTCATTCTTATACCCAAGCAACCTTTGGCAGTTACAGTGACTAATATGTCACGCAACATGCGACAATTTTAGAAATACGGTAAAGCAGTCACTTATTATTATCGGTTGGGGCACTGTGCGTCTACGAAAGTAGACTACAAAACCTCCACCTAGAGACACGTGTGGGCTTGGAAACCAGTATTGTAGTGCAATATTTAACATCAATCACCGTTATTCGTTACAATAATTATTAGGTTCACTAAAAACATTTCTTTCTTTTTAAAACGAAAAACACTATACAGCTACCTACCTCTTCTTTCCCCTTAGTTTAATTGGATCAATTTCAGTTAAAACCACAGAGGAGAAGTAGGAGTACCCATATTTTATTATTTATTATCAAAACGTAGGATTCTATCTTCATCAATATTTCTGTCTATCTTCTCTTCGCATTTGTGCTGTGTCAGTGTCGTCTGTGCATGTAGGTACATACTATGAACCACAAGTACACGTAATTAGGGTGTAGAGCAGTGCATTGTAGTTACAGTAGATCTACTATATTTTCAACTTTTTTTACAGTATATTGTAATGGATAATTACAGTATACGGCAAAACTTTAATTTGATAATGATCGAGAAATGATCTTTTTTTTTTGCTTGTCAAATTGTATTTATTTTTCGTCGACCAAAATTCCTTTCATAATAATTTAAAATGTCATCTACTGTAATTTTCAGTACAAAATACTGTAATTTTATAATCACGATCAGGAAGCACTGGTGTAGAGCACAGAGCGGTCGATGATGTCATGTCCTGATATAGTCGGGATCTTGACACATAAATATAGACGTTATCCATATGAGACAGACTATTTTTTAATTAAACACTAGCTGTACCCGCACTTTCACATTCTTTTTACCTATCCTGCTTAACCGTCCATTTTTTCTGAATAATATGTAGCCCGTGCGTTCCAACCGTTCTAGCGTGACTGAGTAACAAATATATATCTGTCCAAATATCTATCCAAACTATTCAAACGCATTTATAATTAAAAATAGTAGAATTATTTATAAATCAGACAAACTTACATTAAGTGATGTCTGATGTTATTTTTTATGAACGTTTCATCTTTCAGATATATTTACCAGGTAGTGTGTTCCACGTACCCGGTACCGCGTTTTACATACTCAAAAAAAAACAAACAATGCATACAGCGATAGTCTGTGGTAGCAGATAGATGGTAGCAGAACTTTTAAATGTACTCAGTGTACGCGATCGAAGCTGGCGAGGAAGTTTGTATTAAATGAACTGACACGTTACTCTTCAACCTTCAGGTTTCTGGAATCTAACCACAAACACAATGGCCGGATACTGAAAATCACTACCTACTTACTACTGGCACAGGAAATAAAATGACAATAGCTAACTATTTACCACTCAAATGGTAACTGCTCGAGGTAATTAAGCCCCTACCTACCATTTATAGTTCAGATACCATTAAATTACTTAGTACTTAAATATCTACCGTCTTCTATCTAAATAATTGAATTATTCCTAAAGACCCAGATAATAGACTACCTATACACTGTATTGTATTAAGCACTATTAATAATGGGTTAACAAAATGCTCCTGGATACTTGTTTTAATTTATTTATCGATTTATTTTTAACCCCCGACGCAAAAAGAGGGGTGTTATATGTTTGACTGCTATGTCTGTCTGTCTGTGGAAACGTGGCTCCTAAAGGGGTGAACCGATTTGTATGCGTTTTTTTTGTCAGACCGCAGGATGCTGGTTCTTAAGCATGTTTTATCAAAATCGGTTCAGTCAGTTATTAGATATTGATTAGTGAAAGTGGTGATGAAAAATCAAATATTTTTAAATATTCACACGTGGAGTATCATATGAAAGGGCATAATAAACAACTTACACCTAGACATGTTTTTATCAAAATAAGCTTAGCCATTTACTAGATATACTAGATATAGGGGGTTAAAGTGAAGACGAAAAATTCAATGTTTCACACATACTCAAGTGGGGTATCAAATAAAAAAGAATGACGTATATATTGTAATATATAAAACATATTTTTTTTTGACTTTTTAAATGGTTCCCCAACTTTATAGCGTTGGGTTTTTTTTTAATTTAAAATTTAATTTTATTACGCAGAATAAGAACTGGTAACTTAATTTTAAGAGTTCATTCCTTTTGCCAAAATTGTTGACAGTTATGACTATACTCGTATGCTGTATAGTAGTTAATAGGAACCGGTACGTAAAAATAAGCTGTGGCAAGTCTTTACCTAACATACGTTAGGTAAAGACTTGCCACCGTGACCGTGAAAGCTTATTTTTCGTTCGGTTATCCAATTACGAATGTTTGGTTAAAAAGCAGACGAAAGACACCACACGAATCGAACGTTCAAGGGCATCAGTCGAAGAAGGATTAATTGGTCTCCGTGCAACCTTAGAAATGTGGAGATAGATACATTAGAGATAAAAATGTATCACCCAGTGTATGAAGAGGTCATCTAACTTTTCCGGAAACGTTCAAAGCCATAGAGCTGCTCTATAAACAAGCTAATATCGTTAAGTTTTGTCAAGCCTGTTCGTAACGGACGTCCGCATGTCCATCGAAGCATAAAATTCTCCAAGTTTGGGACGAAAATCATTCATAAGGGGATACCGCGTGACCGGTTGTGCATCGCCAGTGTCCCACATTAACGTAACTGACTTAAGCCGAGGTCTGTACCTTGTAAAAAGTGCCCTTAGGTTAGTCGTATTCCCTATATAATGGGAGACGGATGGTTAGGACTCAGATTTAGGGAACATAATCATTCTCCCATTCCAGTCCATAGATTTCTTGTCTCGCCTGAGACAAGAAATCTATGGACTGGCTTTCGGCTCGCCAATAAAACCAGTTGAAGCTGTAAAGGCAAATAGGACCAATAGCAACTGCACAATCCGCGAAAAAAATATATATTTAGTGTAGAGAAAAGATATTCAGTGTATTGAAGGTAAATATTTTAAGAGATGTGTTGTTGTTTTTGTTGAGATGTGTGCTTGTAATTAACATCACATTGCGATGCGATTCGAGACTCATGAAATAAAGTGTGACTTAACACCTCTGTAGGTAATAGCGACACACATAATGAATTATGACAATAGAAACCTCAACATGTTTATTTTAAATTGAGAGATTTGAATATCACATTAAGAAAATTCATTTTAGGCTTCCTTAAATAATATTTACTAACCGTTGTAGGGGTTATAGTATAGATACCTTGCGTATTTGCGTTGTTTTCGTATTTATATCCGACTGCAGAATATACATGTCATACTTTGAATAAATTTATAAAGATGACCAGGACTTTGACCAGGAATAACTTAAATGAGCTTATCATCTATACAAAGCATTCCTTTAATTTATAAAGGAATGCTTAGTGTAAATAATTTACTATTAAACTGTAAGAATTTCTATTACTAAATAGCAAAACTGTCCTAAATTAAATATTTGGCAGTTGGTACTCATTTAGATCTAAAATATTTTATCAGCTAAGTCGAAACACAAGAAAAACAAGCCATGTTCCTTCAAACTTGTGTCGATTTTTTTCCCGTAGTCATTCAAGTCCTGGGTTCGGAACCTGAATAGAACTACGGTATCTCACACACATACAGACTTACACATACACACACACCATACAAACATATACGTTATTCTCACACATACAAATCAAGCATACATGTTCTAACCGACTAACTAAGAATATAAATTTATCATATCTGTATGTTTTAGCATGACTGCGATATTTTGTAAAACATGTATACGTAAACATACTTTCTCTGTGTCCGGAGGTGGGCATAGTTTTCTAAACTATTTCCGTCGTTGAAGTTTATTCCTGTAAATTTCGTTACTATGTTCAATAAAATCTTTAAATCTTTAAAAATCCCCTCCCTGTCGTAAGAGGCCGCTAAAAGGGAGCTTTCGTGGTTGCGGGCGGCAAAATTAGGTGTTCGAACCGCCCCCCCTAGCGACTCCAAAGAGGGACGATGCATACACTCGTAAGCGCCCGATGGTCTGGTAGAACGTAACTGTTCTTTCGAACAATGCCCCATCGGGGCAACGCGCTACAAGGAGTCTAGTTGCGTTCCATTGAAAGTCCTGGATTCCACCACGTAGTAACTTAGAAACCACCGAGGGGAGTTTTGGGCAGTAAAAATCCTACACAAACCGATGTTACTCATGTGTTACCTTATGAAGATTTTCTCTCCGATTTCCATCCGTTCCTCGGGGTTTTTAGGAGTGTTGTATTAAATCTTCAGTTTAGTGGACTATGTTCTTAACACGTTAATAAGGAACCCTGACTAAGCAGTTAGACAAAATAGTTTATATTAGAAATATACACTAAATTCACTTATCTAAAGTGAATTTATTGTATATTTATAAAAAATCTTACTATAATATGCGAATATTCATGCATTATATGTAAAATAGTTTGAATGAGTGAATGTTTTGTTGTCTGCTCTATTGATTGTTTTACTTTTTGCAGAGGGTCCGCGGTCTGATTTATAAGCGGGCAGACAGTTAAATTATGAATTAAGATATAGTTTCCGGTCTGGAAAGGGGATTTGTACTCGTGTTAATCCAAAGTATGTAACATGGGCGTAGCTATAGCTTTTTTACGGGGAGTCCAACACCAGCGGTTGGCAAAAAAGGTGGGTTAGCTTTTCTTTAGTAGAATTTTTCTCAAACTATGCTAAACAGGGAGGGGGAGATGGAAAATAAATAGACTCCAAAATGCTACTTCACATCTAATATAAGCCAAAATGTAAAAATAACTTGTAGGTTAAGATTTGATTATATTTTATAAGTATTCTTATAAGGTTTTCTAATAATATATCTTTTTCCTTTGCATAAGAAGCTTGAGGACAACTACTTACGCGATATTTCAATGTATATTGTAGGTCAAAGAGTAAAGGGCAATCGATAATATTGATATAGAGGCTCACAGATATCGAATATCTCGCACTAATATTATCAATTCTCTTAGATATCCTAAATTATATGTATTAAATTATATACTAAACTATATGTTAATTTATATCATGCGTTAGTCCTAACACGTTATATTGCAAGATGCGCAACCAACCAAACAAGAAAGTACTTTCACATGTGTTTACGAATATCATACATAAAATTATCCTTAACATAGTTGTTCACAGCTCTCGCTGCATGCATCTACATACGTGAATTATAATATATATTTTTTTGGGAAATACACATTTTCGAATTCAAGAATCCATATACATATCAATCCTTCTTAAATAAAGTAAGTAATTTTTATTTAGGCATGAACAGTGTTTATGCCAAAATAAAAATTACTGTTTTGGTATCGCACGAACAAGTAAGTTTAGTTTAAGTTTAAAATTTAAAGTGACAGACAAGGTTTTAATTTTTTATGGACATATAAACATAATGTGTGGATACATACGTTTGAGTCGACGTTCAAAGTTGTCACCTTGCGTACATCATTCGCGCTCGGCGAACGGTAAACCACACGTCAATACAACTTCTTTCACACACGTCTACTCGTGTTCACTGCGATCGAAAACTGGCTTTGCCTCACATCCACACGGCCAACCACAACGGTACCAACTTGCAAGCAAGGAATGCGAGTACTTGCGTCATTCGAACCAGCCTATTGGCCATAACCGAAGGGTCGTGCTATTCAAACTCGTGATTCACAAATTAATGATTTTCATTATGTCCATGTTCTATTTGTTTAGGTATTAAGGTAATTTATGTTTTCATTATGTCCATATTCTATTTGTTTATGTAATAGGTCAAAAAATAAAATACTTAGCACGTATGACAGCCTGGTAGATACCATATGGCGTTATATATTTTTTCAGGTTTTTGTCTTGTTTGTTCACCTGTAGTATGGTTTCAAATTACTGGTGAGTCACGTAAGCAGTGGGCTCTCACGTTGTATGTAGCCCAATGTTTAAACATCACATAATATTCATATGTTGATCTTGGGAATACCACTTCCTCTCTTCTCATGGATATTGTAGGAGGTAATTAACGATTAAATCTAAGAGATACATAAATATTGTAGCAAAAATTAGAGCGAGGTTTTGCAACTAAAGCGATCAGTGACACGGACAAGGATAGATTATTGTTTTATGCAGAGCTTTTAAGACAAGCTTTGAAACACAATGATAACTTTTATAGCCCATTGAGTTTTTTGTAATTAAAGTAAATAAAAAACAAGCTTAAGTATTTCCTAAGGCAAATATAAATATAAATGATTCTATAAGCTTTAATCATATGTAATTTCTCTTTTTTTATATATATAATGGGAGTAGCAAACGAGCATGCAGTCCACCTGATGGTAAGTGGCTACTGCCGCCCATGGAGATCTGTAATCAACCCTAGGTAAGATCAAAGTCTCACCTAATGTTAGCCACAGATGCGTTGCTACCCCTGAGGACTAAGATGGAATGCCTCGGAAAAGTATGTCTCCCTTACCACACCCTTCAGACCAGAACACAGCAGCGCATAGCACTGCTGTTATGAGGCAGAAGTAGTTAGGACGGTGGTGCTTCCGGAGTCGAACCATAAGCGTTCTACCACCATAGATTCTCTAGATAGATCTCTTCTCTGGTTATAAATACGTGACTATTAATGTTTAAGGCCGCACTTATGCTTTTTAACATTGAACACACATGAAAAGATATTTATTTTATTATAGTGTCCCGCGGTTTCTCCTGCGTTTAAAATATAACATTTTAAATTATAATAACTTTTGATTGAGGACATGGATTTTATTGAAAAGATACTAAATGTTTCCTCGAAATATACAATATAAATATATTTTATGTCAAATTCAATACGTTAGACTTTTTAATTCTGAAAGTAAAAGAAAATTTCCTTATCGGTCTTCCATTTTTTTTTTGCAAATATGTTCGATGTATGTGCAACGCGGAACTCGTATATTTTATATGGATGGATGATTTCTTCGTAGCATATACAATTAATAAAACTGGTTATCATATAAGGTCAAATTATTTATATGGTATTACCTTTGCAATGCTTAATAATTGCAGTCATACGTGTTCAAGAATATGTAAAACATTATGTAGTACTGACTACATAATAATGCAATACTCGATAATGATTAAGTAACATAATACACTTTGCCACAAACCACTAAGACAGAATTATTACAAGGTTATAAATATTGTACATAATTAAATAATCATATCTTTATTTAGTCAAATTTTGGCGCCAAAAATTGAAAATGCCGGTTAGGCATTCTAAATTTATGGCATTTTCGTATTCGTCAATAACAATAAAAGTTTTAAAGGCTACAGTACATTTATTTATTTGTATATTTTTTGTATATCTATATTTTGAAATCGTCATTTAAGAATTCATCATCAATGTAATAGCATTTTCCATAAATATAATTCTTATTTTTATTTTGTGTTATACATCTGTGGTCTTTTTAATTTATTTTAATTGACGAGGTAGTTTATTATATGATTTTGTAGTCAGAGTGCGCCTTTAGACAAAGCTAGTGTGCTGTTTGGATAGATAGATATAAATACAAGAATTATTTAGAATATAGTAGTAGTATACCTACAATATACTCCAAGAATCCTATTCGGGTGTGCTGCGTTCGGAAAGTTACCTAGTGGGTATCTTCTCGTCTAACATTCTTGTACCTGAAGTAGAAACTATTTGGGTAATGTGCTGAAAGTAATTACCAATGGCATCGAAACGTGTTTTTTTATAGTATGAAAGTAGCAAACGAGTATGCAGCGCACCTAATGGTAAGTGGCTACTGCTGCCCATTTTTAATCAACCCTAGGTAAGATCAAAGTCTCACCTAAGGTTAGCCATAGATGCGTTGCTAGCCCTGAGGACTAACATGGAATGCCTCAGAAAAGTATGTTTCCCTTACCACACTCTTCAGACCAGAACACAACAGCGCATAACACTGCTGTTATTACATAGAAATAGGTGTGACGGTGGTGCTTCCAGAGTCGAACCACAAAGAGTTCAACCCCTTCAAAACGTGGTCTTTTACTGGTTGCCTTATTAGAAACTAGCTGCGCCCCACGATTTCACCCGCATATTAGTTACTACAAAGAAAACTAATTTATGTATTTATTTGGATAAGAATAAATATTATATTTATAAAAACAATTTCGCAAATAATGCA
>MOOZ01000804.1:55372-66763 GCA_002930495.1 Cecropterus lyciades
ACAAACTCTTCAGCTTTATATATTAGTATATATACCAGATTTTCTCATCATGCTATAGAGTGGACTACGCTTAGAATTCCTTTATATCCGATGACCAATGCCAAAGGGCCCCTTTGGCATTTTTCATCGGAAACATCGAGGTAATTTGCTGGCTCACTTCTTGGAAAAGGATGGTTTCCACACGAAGAACTCCTTTTTCAATAAGAAGCCTCAAAGGAAGTGGACCTGGATGAGTCCCGATGGTACCACCAAAAAAAATTGACTTCATACTGGCGATCAAACGGCCCATATTTAACGACATCTATGTGATCAATAGGTTGAAGACTGGATGTGATCACCGTATGGTTAGAGGCACGTTAAATATGCAGATCAAGCTGAAACGGTCCCGCCTTATGAGGTCGACACTTCGTCCAAGACGTTGTCAAATCCAGGGCTCTGCAGACTTTCAACTCGAGCTACGTAACGCCTGGAATGCCTAGAAAATTGCGTGACTGTTGACGAAATGAACACAAAGTTAATGCGATTCGCATTAAAGAGCAAATAAAGCGGAATAAAGGCTCCAAGGTCTTCAGATTCTCCAAGGATATGCATGTTAGGCAACGTCTATTGACGAAGCTGACGACGGATGCCGCCACCACATTTGCCACAAGGCCCAAAGTTCTGAGAGAAATTGAGGACTTCTATGGGCAGTTATACACGCGTGGATCTCTTACCTGTCAATGACAAGCGAGTCACGCTAACCCAACATTATACCGAAGATACCCCGGACGTCAGCCTGCAAGAGATTCATTTGGCTCTCAAGCAGCTCAAAAACAACCGAGCGCCCGATGTAGACGGAATCACGACTAAATTATTAAAAGCAGGTGGGAGACTATTTTAAAAGCGCTCCAACAGTTGTTCGATTCCGTCATCAGCCAGGGCATAGCACTGGAGACGTGGAGCAGAAGCGTAATAATACTGTCTTTCAAAAAAGCCGATAAGTCTTAATCGAAGAACTACAGGCCCATTGCGCTTCTGAGCCACGTCTACAAGGTGTTTTCGAGGGTCATCAATAATCGAATAGCTCGCATGCTCGACGACTTTCAGCCTACCGAAATAGGAGACCGAAGGTTACCGACATAACTCTTAAAATTAGTAAGCTGAAGTATCAATGGGCAAGCCACATCGTTTGTAGGACAGACAACCGATGGGGTAGAAGAGTCCTCGAATGGCGACCACGTCTGGGCAAAAGGAGTACAGGCGCCCCCTCGACCAGGTGGACTGATGACCTGAAAAAGACGGCGGGCTACTGCTGGATTCAGATGGCGTAGGACCGGTCGGAGTGGCGTAGATTAATGGAAGCCTATGTCCAGCAGTGGACTTCCAAGGGCTGCTGGATGAAAAAATGGATGGACGGTTAGGTTATATGGGTATCAAATCGTAAAAAGTGTGCTCCCGTTTTATATTTTAATCTTTGGGGATTTTGGGTCGTATATCTGTATACAGATAGACGACCCGAAATCCCCAAAGATTAGGTAAACTTGCTACTAAATCTTTAACGCTTATCCCTAGGGAGTTAAACTCCAGAAACTCTATATAATCATAATATAATACAATTTAAAGGTTGGTAGAACTCATTGTAGAAACACCAACACCACACCTATTTCTGCCTAATAACAGCAGTGTTAAGCGCCGCTGTGTTCTGGTCACAAGAGTGTGGTAAGGGAGACATAGCTACTTATCAGATGCGTTGTAAGCTAGTCTTTAGGGGTAGCAACGCATCTGCACCTAACCTCAGGTGTTATCTGGGGTTGGATTATAAATGTCCATGGACGGCAATAACTACTTACCATCAGGTCGACCTAATGGTAAGTAGAGCATGCTTATTAGATACTTCAATCTGATAAAAAAAGTGGGAAATAATGTTCTTCTATTATCGTTTTAATGTTTATAGTATAACAATTATAAAACTTCTTACATTATAAGGAATCACGACTAATTAATATACATGTCTTAATGTTAAAGCCAGTTAGGTAAATAGGGATTAAAATGATAACAGATTTTTGGTCACATTATATTTTATTTTAAAACAAATCATACACGTTACTATAGTTATTAAAACTACCTAAGAACACAAGAATCCATAAAATTATCAGTCATATCGAGCACACAAAACGTAGGTACGTAAAATAATTTATAACTATGCTTAATTGCTTATTCTCTCTGAGATGCATCTTACGATAAAATTAACTTAACATTTACCATTTTTTTTATTGCAAACACATCATAAAAAAGGAAATATAGTACTTGTAACACATGCAATAATCGTGCGTTAGCTCAATTACATTATTGATAAACTAATAAAATAGACTCCTAAAACATGTATTTTACGTCCATTACCAATTTCTAAACTTTACTGTGATTTGACTGGGAGATGGTGGAATAGAAATAAATAACCCTTAGTTTTTGTTTTTTAGTTTTTGTTTTTTAGTTATCTTTTTCTTACATGTATGTTATGCCTATAAAAAATTTAAAGGAACAAAATAATTTTATTAAAATTGTCTGCACCAATCGTTTATCCGTATAAGAAATTTTTACTTAACCATTAAGAATCTATTTGATTAGATACTTTGTCTGAACTATGATTGATTTATTGAACGAAAATAAATTTCCTCGTACCTGGTAACATTAAATTCACAAATAACTGATTTAAAGCGATATTGATAATGGAACATAATGTGTGAGCCATCCACACACGAATGAAGTGAAACTTATTAATAATTATTTCGCATATACCAATCTTGATCTCTTATACAAACTACGAAGTAAAATCATTAGCGTGATTCAAAAAGGGGTACAGCGTCATTTTTCGTAACGTATTTACGTTTCATCGAGTTTCAATTCATAATGATCCTACGTTGTGACGATTTTTTAAAAATGAACACGTTTGAAAAAAATCATATTAATTGCTTGCATTATTTAAAACGTATGTCTCTATAGAGATAAGTATACTTAAATTCTAGTGAATTATTATTAATTTAAGTTAATTAATTATCATGCCAGTCTTGTTGCACTTACACAAAGTTTATAACTGCAGAAGACTCCATTTTTTGTTCAATAACCAATATTTGCCTAATTAGATTGTTCTCTACAAGTTGTTTGAAATCTTAGCGATAAGATTACTTATAACTTCTGAGGTTTTCAATAAAAAGAAAGTAAGCCGTTTATCCGTCTGATGGATCTTAGGATAGAAGTGTTTACCGGCTATTATGTAATACGGACAATTTTAATTGTCTATTCCTGGTTGTTCATTTTATTTTTTTCCATTTTTAATTCATGTATTTATCTATGCATAATATAACGTTTAAAAATTCTACAGCAGATCTGTATTTGAATTATGACATTCGTCCACAAGTTTGTTTATCAATAATTCTATACATAATCAATTTTAAAATAATTTTGTTTCTTTCTTTAGGGCTCCTACACACTTGCGTTTTTTCAGCATAGGCGTTTGATAGACGTAGACCGGTATTATTTTCTACTGTTGGCTTTGCTTTAAAAAGAAATAAAAACAAACACGAAAAATAAACATAAGACTTTTAGAACCTATCATGGAATTTGCAATTGCACTATTTGTGTGTAATGTAAAAAATAAATCCAAATAATACAGTTTTATATGATGCTATAACCCTTAATTTTATTGAACCAATATCATATGTAAGTAATACTTAGTAATTTATTAATCAATATTTCAATTAATCGAGGGCCGATTAAGTGTTTGGACAAGACGACGCTTCGCTAACGTCGCGTATACGCGACATAGTCGCAGCCTTTGCGCTGATTGTTCGTCCATCAAACGCCTACAGTACAATTTTACAATTCCAACCGGCAAGCTTCCGAGCCTATTTAAGCCGGCATCTCTTTCATAAACAATTATACCGAATGGGTCGTACAATAGAATGTAGATACACCTACCTACGCATACATAGGCTGTCATATACATTTTACTAGTCATTAGCCTTAATTCGTACTATTTCAGCACCATTTTGTATAGTGAGATGCTAGTTATGGCACCGTAAGTTAAATCACAAGTGTTAGGAATAGGCACTAACGACTAAGTCATACGGCATAATTAGGGGATAGAAAGAAAGATCTGTTTTGAAGGTTTTTGCTTTAGGCGACAATTAATTATTTATTATTATTATATATTTTTGTCGTTATCCGTGTTAATTAATACTAAACTACTAATGTAGTTATATGGATAATTTAAGTTTTAAGTTTAATTAGTCGTCTGTAAAAACTTTGCATTGATTTAGATTTTAAAATAGGGTTTACTGTTAATGACGTTCTAATAAATTGATACCAATATTATTTTACTCAAAACCTAATTTAAGTATAGTTAACTTTTATTACATCTTAATTACCTACATGCGTGTATATTAAAGTTATTTGGGATTCGCAAATTCAAGAAACAAGTGAAGTACGAGTACATGGTTACTATGATAAAGTTTTTAAAAACATTAATTCATTTTACATTTTTGATACGTTATGTATTAATGTAATAATTACTGATACTTTAGAAAATATATTGATAATGCCTTGGGACACGGCTGAACATTTTTCTAATTAATATTAGTCCATGGTTTTAAAATGTTTATGAACATCGTACTTACCTATCTTCGTCGTACCTTCTTAATCTATTAAGAAGGTATCACACACTCATAAAATCAAGCCATTTGTCTAGACTTATAAGATAACGTTAAAGTTGTATGAGTTGAGTGTCGTAAGCGCCTTTACAGGGTACCAGTTAAAATATTTGGTCGCTGTATGTCGTGAAGTACTTAATCATAAGTATCTATAAAAAGTCAGACGTCTAATAAAATAAACTAACTAAATCTAAAAATGCGCACTTATCATTTGTTCCGAGTTCATTTAGATTACTTAAAGAAAAATAATTAACTATGTAAGTATAGGTGGAAAGGAGTGAGTGCTATTCCACAGTTCACCGTATACTTACAACATTCCACTGCATTCTAGCGGATTCTTTCAATATTCGTTAACTGTTTAGGCGGTACTGCTTTGAAAAGCACCCAGTGAGGTCGTCTTTAAAAGCTCGTCCGAGAGCATTAACTGAATACTGGTGTTGTCTCTTAATCATCTGTTACTTCATTTTTATATAATATAAGATTTATTTTGTGTATAGTATACGTATTTATAACTTAGTATATTCTATATATCGTCGTTTAAGTTCTAGCACCACGTTAGTCATTTTTGGAATTTTTTTTGGAGAGACAAACACCGATTAATTTTACATAGACGCAACTAAAGTTACATTTTGTATTTTTAATTTTCCATAATTTAAAGGTATTATTGTGTCGTATCTTGATTCTGTTTGGACAAAACGACGCGTATTTCGATTCCAAAGACGATGATTTTCAAAATTTCATTACCGCCAAAAAATGACTTACGCGGTGCTAGAACTTAAACGACAATATGTTATTGTTCAAAATAATCACCTACCGCATATTTTCCAGCCACCCAGAGTTGATTGGTAAAGAATGGCATCAGGCATTAAGTTTGCCCTATTGTGACTTTATATTATAAAGGTGTAATCAATATTTAATTAAATAAATAAAATGTAATCAACTTGACGGAATAAATTAGTATGACGCAGAATTTTATACAAATTAAAGAAAGTTATTGTTTTAAAGAATATTACCTAATTGCATGTGATGCGACATTGGGCAGGCCGTCAACATGTGCCTCTCAATCAAATTCCTAATATGGGGGAGACAGGAGGTTCGTACCCTTTCATAGCACAGTCGGGATAAGAAAAAACTCTTCAATCTTCTTTAGAACTCTCTCCCCACCTTAGCATATGGTGAAAATAAAACACAAAATAACAGACTTTTCTATTGCATAACCGCCGCTGAAATTGCTTAAATTTGTTGTATCTGTATACTCTACTTGAATATTTAAAACGTTAAAATAGTCGAGTACATAATAAAAAATATTTAAAAAGCCAATCCGAATATTTGCAAATATAATTTAAAATTACGTCATTTGAACATTCATTGCCATTTGAAGAGAAGTTGGACAGCACAACAATTTCATGGAATGTTATTTCAGCGTACGCAACTTTAGTTTATCCTTATTGATCAGTTCTTAGCAAGATGAAGGTATTACAAAGAAGTTAAAAGTAATTACTTTTAAATTCTAAAATATTATGTATATTAATAGTTATAATATTAATTCCTCTCCTAACAAGAGACGATTAGCCCTCAATTGGGCGTAATTGTCTCCACGGCCGCAGTGAACTTGATTTTTTATTGTCACGTTTCAATTAGTTAATGTAGGCCAATTCTTCCAATTGTTTCAATGTCGAAGTTCATAAGGCTATAGTCCTCTTTGATATTAACTCATATATGCCTTGCCTTTAAATGGGCGGGCATGTTAATATAATTGAAAAATAGTCGTTAAACTTTGTCGGAGGCCTTTACAGTCTGAAAATATTCGACGACTTTTCAAATTGCGTTAGCAACCCTTTCGTTCCTCGAAACTCTATATCTCCCTAAAAGTGAACTGTTTACCAAAACTTAGACTGTTTACCAAACTTTTAGAGACATAACTAAGGTACGACAATTTAAATTCTGGGATGGGATATTCTATATCACTAGGATATTTTCCTTTCTAATTTCTAAAGCAGAAATGAAGAACATCCTAATGAGATGGGATGGGAATAATCTAGTATTATCTATAATACTAAGTAGATTATCACCACGGCTCATGCGCTTTATTCATGCTTACCACGGTAATAAGTATCATCGGGTCATGAACAATCTGTGCGTCAAATTTAAGCGAAATCCGAACAGTATTTTTTCCGTGATAAAGTAACAAACACACATACATCTTTACAAACTTTCTCATTTATAATTTTAATAAGATTACGGTTTTTTGCATATTGCCGTTCATATTTTGAAAGACACACACGCTAGCACGTTATAGTCATTATATAATTTGTGTGTTTCGATTTTTATATTCTAATTTATGACTCTTAAAACGTTAGATTTAAGCAAATTGGGCACTTTTCCCTTTGTCCATTTAACATATATTCAGAGATGTATTATCCATCTGATTTTAGTTATCATTGTTTATTTGAACTAATCTTAGAACTAAAGATCTATTACACGCGTCTAATTCTTATTACATTAGTTCTTAACTAAACAGTCACATGTTGTGATCTATATTATAGTAATACTTTTCATTATTGCGACGCTAAAGATACTGATATTTAAATTGCGCCTACTGCAAATAATGTACGGTGATCAAAATTACTTTATGATGGTGAATATCTAGTACATATTACTAAGGTCTATTTGATAATAAGGGATCTTTTTATTTTTACACACATTTTTATTTTATAATATTCAAGAAGCAAACTAGCATGCAGCCCACCTGATGGTATGTGGTCACTGTCGCCCGTGGACATCTATAATGAACCCCAGAAGATCAGAGTCTTACCTGAGATTGGCCACAGATGCATTGCCACGCGTGAGGACTAAGTTGGAACGCTACGGATAAGATTGTCTCTCTTACTACACACTTCAGACCAGAACACAGCAGCACATAACACTGTTATTATTAGACAAAAATAGATGTGGCGGTGGTTCTTCTGGATCCGAACCATAAAGAGTTCTAGCACCTTTAATATATACTATATGTATACCTAAAATAAGTGCACGTTAAAAGGTCGTCGTTAAAACATCGTATTATAAGTACAAATAAAGATAATGATCATTGAAGGAACTGATCAATACGAAATGTTTCAAAGTTTTTATATATGTATGTATGTATGTATTTGTAAAACAATTTAAGTTTATTATGGTCTCACGTAGGTTTTGAGAACACGTTATTTATATGATGAAGCAGCTATGACTGCCCGTAAATCATGCATATCGTAAATGACGCCTGTCAGTCACTGAACGTTAGGATATAAATTATATGTTAGATAAATTTTGTTGGACATGATAGCGTTTTATCATCCGTCATTCTGTGATTTCAAAACCGCAGCTCCGGGCTATATTCTAAGGTCAAACGACCAAAGCACACAGAAATTGTATTTAAATTTTCAGTTATCCATGTTATCCATCCAATAAGTAAAGCCATTAAACATTCCTTTCAAGCGTATTTCGCTCGACGCTTCTAGCGTTAGCGTTGAAAACTAAAAAAAATGTGTGTGTGCATTTTATTAAGGCCACGAAATTCCGCTGCAAATTGTAACAACGGAGACGCCAAATATTTTTATTTCTGGCCTTGGGTTAGTGTGCCACTCCTCTCAAGATGGTTGATATGACTGAACGACGATCGAAGAGGAATATGAGGAACAAAAATAAGGAACGATAGTTTCTTTATAAACAGAATATTGCATATTAAATATTGCCTTGTGCACGACCAGTCCTTCTATAAGTATATTGTTATTATTATATATATTGGAGATTGTTAAGATTTTTTTATATAGAGATAAAGTTTCACTGTTATCTACACTTCATAATCAAATAATTTTGATCACCATACATAAATAACTACATCATGTAATTATAGCATCGTGTGTTTGTTAACTAGCACTCTTCTCTTGAACCGTAGAGGCAGTATGCGTTTCTTCTTCTTCACGCCAAGCTGAAGCAGAAGGTTCTTGGCTTCAGCAAGAGTTGCTGTCCCAGTCCCCTCCTCCACTCCGGACACGAAGCCGCTCTCAGGCCGGGAAAGCGCTGGTGTTGTGGTTGGTAGCAACGAAAACCACCGATCTATCTTTGCACTCGAAGATAACTGGAAAAGTAAGGATATATTAAAGTAAGATGTATGGCAACAAACTAAAAGTGATTTTTTTTTCCGATATTTAGACGCTATTACATGACTCATGGTCAGAACGAAACTGCATATCGTGAGTACTCGTTACACATTCAAATGTATCAATTCACGATAATATAGGATCCAACAATGCTTTAGTTTTAAAAGCTTTAGTTTGTCATCATCAAGCGTAATACTCGTAGCTTTCATGCAATTTGTGTGTTCTATTGCCTCTCTACTTAGATTGCGAAATTAACGTTATCTTGTCAATTAATTCGCGATGTAGCGCGATATCTTATAGTATTTTTTTAGGTTAAAATGAAATTGTGTAAGGAATCCATTACGCTGGTTAGTTTTCACGACGACGAGGGTTAAAAGGAGAGTTTGTGAGTGAGGCTTGTGAGTTTTTCTGGAAAATGCACATCTAAATTAGTTCTTTTAATTACCTCTCTGCCTAGCACTCTAGCAAGACTCTGTGACACTAAAACTAGCAAGACTCTGGGACAGTGCTTTCAGATGCACTGTAATTATAGTAGACTTACTGTATTTTCAACTTTTTTACTGTTTACTATATTGGGTTGTTACACTATACAGTAAAATTTTATTTTAATTATGATAGATGAATGACCTTTTTTAAGCCCAGGAAAAGTAGATGACCTTTTTTTGTCTTTCGATCAAAATTTTGCTTCAAGATTGTTTAAAATGTCATCTACTGTAATTTTGTACCAAAGTCTGTAATTTTCAGTAGAAAATACTATAATTTTATAATCACGATCTGGAAGCATTGCTGTGTGATCAACAAAAAGGAGTAGTGACTCAAAACTCACTTCGGTCTAAAAAGTTTCAGTAGTTTGACAAAAGTTTGTCATTCGGGAATATCGCTACGTCAACGTTATTTTCTAGTCTAGTTCAGTAAAGGACAAACTTACATGAACTTAAATGTTAACTCAGTAGTTGCACTCCCCAGGGCATGCAAGTTAGCCTGCTAATAACAACTTCAGCGACAATAAATTAAACTTTGAATTAAATTTTGTAAGTGAACTGAAACCTAACGATTGTTCGTAATCAGTTTCATATATTTTTTTATTAGGGTGAAGTCCACCTGATGGTAAGTGATTTCGCCCATGGTCGCCCAGCAACTTTATATAGAATAGGGGTACAATCTGAAGTCAATCACAGATGCGTCACTACTCCTTAAGAACTAAGCCGACAACCACACCGAAACGCAAGAACTGCTTCACGTTAAAAATAGGCGTGTCTAACCTCCCCGGTAGAACTACATTGGTTCTACCACCTGGTGGCTAGATATGGATCAATTTTTGAGTAGTGAGATTTGTGTAATAAAAGAGTTCTGTACAGATGAACAGAGTGGGCTAAGACGTAAACATAAACGCTTTCTACACTCATAGCCCCACAGTAGGATTTTCTCCTGTGTCGTGGGTGCTATGGACACACAAAGACGAATACACAAACACCTAGACCCAGAACAGAAATCTAAACTCATCATTCAGATGTCTGTCTGGCCGGGGATCGAACCCGGGACCCACTGCGTGGCAGACCAGTATCGCGACCGCCACGCGGGTCGTCAATTATTACGTATTTATTTATTTAATCTCCCATACTTCTAGAACGCGCGTTATCCTGCCCTGGCTTGTGTTATCGTAGAATCAACAAAGTTAGACAATGTCAGGAGTTAAATGAGTGACCGCTAGTAGTAAAACTTACATCACATTAAATCATCGGTTCCAGTCATTACCAGCCGGAAATCAATGCTTAGCTTTGTCGAAGACTTCTTGGATTTATAAAATATCCTACATTCAGATACTAAACCTTTTAAGTATTATTATTCAGCAGTGATGTTATGGAATTTTGGTTCTGGATACGTATATAGGAATAATATTATATGGGTTTCGGATACGATATGTAATTATTTCGGATTATCCGTTACATTCGGATACTTTCGGTTACAGTATTTAATGAAATTGAAAGGTAAAATACAAATAGGTAATAATCTGATTTTATTTCTATGTTATCATTTGCTATAATAATCACTCATATCAATTATTATTATAGCTACGTAATCAATTTAACTGTTATTTACTAAAATTTATGACATGTATCGAAACATATCCGAAATCAACCGAAACTTTTATACTTACCTATAGGATACCGATATCCGATAGTTTCGGCTAGTGTTACGGAACTCAATAATATACCTTTTATTCAGACATCAATTCGCGTTGGAGTAACGTGATACAGTAAGTTACTACTACAGTAAGTTACTACTACTAACGTGATACAGTAAGTTACTACTACTATTCATTTACAAAATAATGTTGTTGGTAATTCATTCACCATATAGTGTTTGACTACAAAATAACCACCACCATCAAAATTGCCACCACTATTATATTTACTTATCCACTTAACTTACCACTTATCCACTTAACTTCCAGTGAACCCAGTGAAGTAAATACTATTGACGACCCGCGTGGCCTAGCGGTCACCATGCCGGTCTGACACGCAGTGGGTCCCGGGTTCGATCCCCGGCCAGACAGACTGTGC
>MOOZ01000804.1:67134-88901 GCA_002930495.1 Cecropterus lyciades
TTGTGTGTAAATGGCACCCACGACACAGGAGAAAATCCTACTGTGGGGCTATGAGTGTAGAAAGCGTTTATGTTTATGTTTATTCTTCTACTATTATAGATACAATTGACATGGTTTGGTGTAATAGAATTTTAGGTTAATTATATTTATTTATTACTCTTTTACTTATTGTTATTTTTTAATTACTTGTCTTGTTATTATGTAAGTATATGAGGGTCAAAGTTTGCAATTCGTTTTTAACCAGTTAACTCCAACCGATTAAGTTGAACTGTTACTGGTTGCACAATTATTTTAGTGACGTCATCCTATCCGACATGCCGAACTCACATGAAGGGCAGATTATTTTTATGAAACCATATCATAATATGTTTATAAAAGGAAGTGGTTTATTGAGAAGAATACGAAAAACTAATGATGTTACAAAAAAACGTTAATAAAAGTGTTTATTATGGATTTATCTTAATTTATCTTAATTTGGATAAGTAAACGAGCTTGCAATCCACCCGATAGTTAGCAGTCAATGAAGTCATACATCCCTGGTTCCAAAGGAGGCCTGCCTGTGGTCCTACGTCCTATCTCTAATGTAGTCCTACAACTGGGATTGAAGTAACTCATAAAGTGTTTCTGGCTTACCGTACCCTTTAAATCAGAAAATCGCAGAATTTGATACTGCTTTTACAGCTCACTGGTGCTTCCCTTGCGTGGTGCCCTTCAGGCCCTTCCCAGGGCAAAATCCCCCATATATTTACAGGTCAGGTATGACAGCTACAGTACTGTATAGCTGATTAGCTACTAAAATTAATTGCCGTGCAATTAAGCTTAATAGTCACGAAAACTTGTAACCAAAACAGGGTATCTACCTACTGAAATGATACAACATTTGACATACATCAATCTATTTTATTTTTGTTGGCTATCCATGTGTGTTTGCTTTTTGCTCAGCTACGATATACACTGATTAAATTGATTAAAAAATACAGACATATTTTTAAGTACACTTAAAACGTTTTTCAATCTACGACATCGAATAATAATATTATTTTAAGGTAATCTAAACGCTATGAAGTATACAGACATAGCACATGATTTAGAGATGGTATTTAATAATGAAACTATTGTAAAAAAATACTTAAGCAATAGATACTGTTTTGGACAAATTACAACTGATAAAAACAATTTAAACTTTGTGTGGGACGTTTTTGAGATATGTATTTTGTAATTTCTCTTCTTTTACCGATGTTTTTTTCTTTTTCTCCTATCGCGTTATTTGTTTTAACTTATAGAAAATTTTCTTTTCTTTTTAGTTCAGCTCGTTACAAAAGCGTGTTTTTTTAGTTTTTTTTACTATTATTTAACTGCATTATTGAAGGGAAAACTTCTTTAGGCGTGTTGTGCATTTTTTGAGATGGAAAAAAAAACATTTTACACTGTTAACGTAACCGACATCTTTGTATGTACGTAAATATTACATAAGTATTGTAATTTTTAAAGTTTTTAGTCTAGTCTTGTTCCTGACACCAAATTCGTTATAAGGCCTAGAGTATAATGTAATGAGCATAGTAGTGTGAACGTAGTATTTCATTACTATTGAATTTATGTCATAGAAACTGATCACATGTACCCATGAATGTGTCATAAATTGGGCGTCTTTAGTAGGATGTGACATCCTACTAAAGACGCCCAATTTAGGTGAGTCAACTATTTTAACCATACATAATCTCTGTGCTCTGCAGTATTAGTTTACACTCTACAGCTTATATTTGCTCTAAGATTTTGCAATAGATGCTCTGGGTGTCTAGTGAAAAAGTGATTAATTTGAAATTTAGTTTCATATTAAATACCATCACTGGTCTGTTTGAAGAAAAATATACTTATATCCGAAGTCGTACAACAAATTGATACACTAACTATGACAGGTACATAAAACAGTCATATAAAGAGAACTGAATGCCGGTATTACAATTAATAATTAAGACTGATCGAAGCTGTATTAGACTGTAAAGCGATAGGTCTAAGATTTTGTCCGTAATTCAAAAATAATCGAAAAGCAGTTGTGCTTTGTTTAGACATTTCATGAGATCATCTTCTGAAGATCATAAGATCATCTCACCTGTGTTTTGATATTTTGTCTAATCGTAAGAAACGCCATTGGGTAACATTGATTTCCTAAGTTATTGCAAAACGCGGAGCATTTGAGGAAGTGCTTTACACTCACGGTATCAACGTGAATATTTTTTTGTAATGCGTATATAAAGGATAGTAGGTGCCGATATTTGGCATTTAGGAGAAGCGATGGATTTCTGAGGATGAAACCTGAGTGAATGGCATGGTGAATGGATCTGACAAACTAGATGTATGTAGAACGTATTTTGCAAATTACGGACAAAATCGAAGGATAGGAAGGAATACAGACAGTTTAATTTGTATTTTTTTGGTTTCACAATAAAATCAATTGAAATTATAAATTCACGTATATCAATGATAGATAAATGGTAGGTACACAATCTAAAGTCTTAATCCTAGACACAATATAAGAATATAATATTATAGACTCGATTATAGTGATATAAATGCATATAATGTTTAATTACGGTTCAGTTGCGGAAAAGCTGTGTAAATGTACGTGTATGTCTATTTTTATTTTTTGTGAGAAAATAGCGTACAAATGTTCTGAATATATTATAAAAGCGATTATTACTATTTTTAGGTGTACAAACTAAGGAAAAGATTAGTTTGTATAGTCCATAATTAGAAATCGCGTGTGAGCGATGCAATGGTTACGGGTTTCTGCCGCCTAAAAATAATAATGTTTACAAGGCGATATACGAAGGGTCTAAGAAGTAATAAGTGCGTTTAAAACAGAAATTATAAAGGTCTTAAACTTTATATTATAGAATTGGCGTCCACTTACAATATCATTTATACTTATTTTAGGAACCTACTAAATCCAGGAAATGTTATTCATCAATTACGGTTATCAACGCGTATACATGCTATGTTCTATACTTCTCCAAATAAGTTAGATCCTTGAAGATTGAAAGATAGCAAAGAAATATTTTTTTGCGTAAGACAAAACTTTAGTTTTAGATTTCACAGATACTATTCGTATATCGCCTTGAACGACATAACTATTACGATCTGACAAATATAGTTCACGTAGTCGATCATATAGTAAATGGTCAAAACTAATTTCACTCGCTATCTGAAAGACTACAAAGCTCGATAGGCACTGAACCGTTACACATAGAATATATTAAAATACATCGATAAACACTTATAAATTTGTAATAACACGTCTACTACTTAAATATGAAAAAAATGACTGCAGTTCGTCGAGTCAACACCTTCTTGAATTAGATAATACATCGTAGAAGGGTTTTAAGCAGGGATAATTTTAAATAGTTGTTGTCATTCTTCCTTTTAAGTTGGCTGCTTTTCTTACAAGTCATATCGATTCAAAATATAGGCATTTCGTATCAATACAATAGTGTTCGTACCTGTTACCATAATTCCTATCATTGACTTACATATCTGGCACTGTAACGATTACGTATTTTGTCAGCGTTGCTTGGAACGAGATTGTCTAATAGATTACCGACGAACATTTATAAGCAAAAGTTATAATATGCTTTAGCTTATATGTAGATATGATTGCAGTTGAGTTACTCATGATATGAGTTGGCATTTATAACATTTGAGTACTTCACACTCACTTCATGGAGTAGTGTTGCTCGCACAATCACGTCCTATCAAGACAACGCTTATAATTTATTTTATCTCAAAAATTGACAATTTTTTTCCGCTAATCAATTCCAGATCACCTTTAAATCGATCCTCAAAAACTGTATAATTAGTCCAAACTTTAAATTTGGTATTAATATGCTTGGTCCATTCATACATTATCTAATTTTGGCACATTATAATGTGATTGGCTTTACACGTTAAATCTTAAATAAATATATAATATATACAATCATTATATGCAAATAATAACGCCTATCTATTATAATACATTATCTGTATAAAACAATATAGCAATTTAGTATTGCTATATTGTTTTGTATGAGGTATATTATAGAAATATAACTAATTAGGGCTTCATTTGACTACTTAGTCATATTTCTTATAATATACCTATATTGACTACTTGCAATAATTTTAAGCTTGACTGCATTTAAGGCCGAAAAAATAGAGTTACACTCTTATATATGATATTGGGATAGAATTGGGGCATAGAGTTGAAAATTGTTTGTGTCAGTGGAAATTATTTATAAATCCTTCATCTTTTTCCTACCACGCATATAAACCTTATTATGCAAAATATTTTAATTTTAGTTACGAACTTACATTAAATATGTGTTTAATTCATTCAATACAATCACCCCTTATTAAAGCTCAGACGAAATTATATCAAATCTAATAAAATCGTCTTGTCAAGCCACTTCATTTTACTCGAAGCATTTTTATTATGCTTTCCATTTGAATGAATTTATAAATCTGAGCTTAAAGCCCTTCTCTTATATTTGTTCAAAACTATTAGCCACTATAAAGGTAAGTCAAATTGTTTGCCTCCAAAATATACGTGTCAGTTTACTCTTAAAACATATCAAGCCTTTTCCATAGTGCCCTATATTTGAATTAAACTTTCTGCTTTGATCGGTGCCGTTTTGGTTTGCCGTATATGAAATGTTTACTTTCAAACACCACTTGCTATAATTTCCCAAGAGTATTAGGAAATTATTATTACTCACTTTTTGTAACTTACCAATGATTTATCGAAACAAGAGTTGGTGTCATGTTGCTAAATTTTTGGTTCGTTTAAATTACGTTCGACCCGACTGACCAGTAAAATCAACCTTTAAAAATATGTTAACTTCTCATTAAAGCTTATAAATATCAGATAAATTTCTTAGTAATTTACGAACCATTTATTCTTGTTTCTGATAATCGAATACCGGTAATCAATTAATTTAAATTCTCCGATCTCTTTTAATTTCGGAGAATGACGAGTCAGTCGGCTTACTTCATTAATAAAGAAAGCTATAGATAAAATATATAAAATGAAACCATTGAGCATTGCTAAAAGTATCGAAGAAAAGGCTAAAATACATTGGCAAAATCAAGTAGCATCTAAACTATTAGTATCAATAAAAGTTTTATTGATTTGTGCCATCACTACGCCATCTTTTGTTTAACGATACAATAAATCTCGATTAGGCTCCCGTCTTGCTCATAAAACTAAGTTATGTTTGATTTAGATATGGCAAAAGATATGTCGTAGTTACAAATAGATGAACTAAATAAATTTTTGACTAGGTAACGTGATATGTCAATAAAGTTTGTCAAATTATATTTATGTAACTAATGCTATTGGCGTAAAACTGGCTCCGTTTTACAAATTAATACCTACAATACTAAATTAAAAATTATATATAAGACCTTATAAAACTAATTAAAAAAATAATAAAATTCAATTTAAAACTAAATAATCTTCTTTAAAAACAATATTGTGTCGGCGAAAGAACTTACTTCGTGGTGTGGCGCGTCCATTGAGATCGAAAAGCAGCCATAAGCTCGCTGCGGTTGGGTACCTTCTCGCTCGTCGTGCGAGTAATGGAAGCTGCTGTGGCTTGTGACTCCGGTACCTGTAGGGTGTTCCCGTGAGACGCTGAGGTCGAAGGCTCGGGTTGGGCTTCAGGAACGTCAGTAGTGCTCTCGGATGGACTCACTGGCACGATCACCCTGATGCGACCATCATCTCCAGTCGTAGTTATCGTTGGATTATGCGACAATGGCATTATGTAGGGAACGCCATCGTCCGAGCTGAGGTCCGGCGACGAAGACGATGAGCTGTCGCTATTACTGAACAGCGAATTCTGTGATTGGCCTAAGCTCATGGCTTGAGCTGCGAGGCCCAGTTCATCGATAGATCCGAATTTCTCCTGGTAGGTTTTCTGGTTAAGAAGGTTGGCCAAGTCATTGTTGCTGTAATGGTTGGTGAGCGGTGCAATATTTGGGAAAGCGTTGGAGTTTTGGTAGAATTGCTTGTGTGTATTTGGATCGGGTTCAGGTCCGTTGACACCCATGTCTTGGAATTTGGAAATCAGGTATTCCTGGATCTCCTCGTTGGACATTCCAGTGAAGTTCAGTGTTGGGCTGGGGCCGTTGGTGGTGATGGTAGGAATGTTCGGAGTCATGAATGGCGACGTTCTCACGTTGTTGTTGTTTTCGATGTTCTGGCTGATCTTAGTGTTGTTGTTATCAGCAGTAAAGAAGCTGATCAGGTCATCGCCGCTCACGCCTTGCAAGTTTCCATTGCAGGATTGGATATCTGGTTTGTCACCTCTCTTGCCTCCCACGGCATTCTGCTCGGGCAGCGTTAAAGGACAAATTACATTAAAATCTCAATATATGTATAACAAAATATTTGTTTTCGGATAAGAAAGTACAAGTCGACAAAGCATGCTGATTGAAAGATTCCATTGAAATTGACTTTTAGTATCAGTGTTCGTTAATGTAATAATAAATGTATTTGCGAATGTACCGATTTATTTATAATTACCTAGAATTTAGGATATATAAAGTTATATATTCGTCGATCACAAAACAATATATTGATAAATGATCGCAATATTTTCGCGTATTGCATCATTGGTTTGTACAAAAATAATTCAGATAGATGTCAGTGCAATCTATTGAGGCATTGAGATTTTTATTGGCCAGTTTAGGTGTCAAACGGTTGAAATCTTTCAATCATAGCTACAAATATTTTTAACATAACATGCAGTTTATTATGTTCAACGACATCAAGCAAATTAATTTTATACATGCTAAAATGCACACAACATTGGTGTTTGGAAATAAATCATTTTTAAAAGAATACAGAATATTTAGAAATAATATGCCATCCGTCTTAACGTTCTTTCTTACCATTTTCAAAGGAAAAGTTTGTATTAAATATTTTTTACAAATAGCATATTTTTTCTCTCTACAATAATAAAAATGTACTTACCAAATATGGACAAAATAAAACTTGAGGCTTTGATTTACTCTAAGTTACAACAGCACAAAAAACAATCTTGTAAATCAAAACATTTTCATGTTACAACTTCATCAAGTCACAAAACACAAAATTGATTATAATAAAAAGCAAACACATAATGGATAAAACTTAACCAAACATGAAAAAAATAATAAGAGAGCGCTCCGCTTAAAATAAACAAATAATTGAAATGTGATGTAAGGCCGAATAAACCAGCTTTGAATCTCAAAGGCATGAAGAAAGGAAAAAACGGTTTTGATTTTAAATTTTAAATTGAAATCTAACGGCATGACATTTGGATATAAATGTTTACATTTAGAAATTTCGCGTAAATTTTATATTTCACGTCGGTCTTATTAATACTTGATAATGTAGATTTAAAAGTTCGAACGAAAACTCGAAGATGGCTTTATGTTTAGACTCGTATACACTTTATAGTAATATTGCAAGACAAGTGAAATATAAACGTCAATATTTTTTTAACGTTATTCTTTAAAATTTTACCAATACTTTGGTTATGTTTTGAAATATTGGCTGTAGTGTTAAATATCAAGGTAAATAAATATCTTGCCAACGTACGACAATGTCAAAAAATATCAAAAATTAACGGGTACGCTTAATCTTTTGCCTAATTTTGGCGTGGTTAATGAGAATCGTACGCAACGATTTAAAATATTTAATTATTTCACACTATTCATAAGAGTATACTTTTAATTTTCAGTAATATTGATTTATCTTATTGCACAGATATAGATAAGTGTACTGCTTTAATGTATAATAGGAAAACGATGTTGGCTGTACTGTATCATGAAAAAATGACAAGGCTAAATGTAGCAACATTTGTCATTTAGGTACTCATTTGTGCTACAAGCAAAACACAACACAATTATTACAAAATTCACATTACAGTCAATCAATTAACGACCATGCAAATAACACTTGCATAGAATGGAACGGAATCAATATCAATATACGAATCATGTAACGAAAACTTCCCCTCCATTTTTCCGAATACTGCGCGCACGGAGGAGTGTGATCAGTACTTCCAGATGCACTGTAATTACAGTAGATCTACTATATTTTCAGCTTTTCTACTGTCAACTGTATTGGGTCATTACAGTATACAGTAGACCTTTTTTTTGATCATCACATTGTAGTCGAATCTAATTTAATTTTATAAACACGATCTGGAAACACTGAGTGTGAGCTTAGTAAGAGTGAATGTGGAGAATAAGAACGGATAAATAAAGTTATGTTTAATAAGTGTTACAAACGTGTTTGTCGTGACAAATTAAACATTAATTGTTTAGGTACATTACTGAGAATGTAAAACTCATAACGTTAAAAAATTTATTTATTTAGTACTAGACTATTCCTGCGGCTCCGTCAACATCGGTCACGTTTACCACGGTAATTAGTATTGTATTTGTTAATCCAGGTTATAAACTATGTGTGCGTCAAATTTCAACGAAATCCGATCAGTAGTTTTTGCGTGAAATATTCACAAACACACATAAATATGTACATCCGCACAATAAATGTTAATATAAAGTTGGACTTTATCCGAACTAATATTAAAAATGAGAATGTAAGTTTATTTGTTACGCTTTCACGCCAAAACTACTTAACCGATTACCATGAAACTTTGTACACATATTTTTAAGAGGTATTAGAAAAATGGCATACATGATTGTTTGTTAAAAAATTGAAAATCTAGCAACTTCAAAACCTATAAATTACTTTACTGTAGTCAATAATAAGGTATAGCTTCAGCTGTTTTGAATTTTAGTATATTTCATGCTATTTTGTTCGGTCACTTAAAAGAAATATTAAAACTATTTAAATTTTTGAGGTTAGGTGCAAGTTGATTGCTTCAGCGCGAGCGAGGCCGCGGGTAAAAGTACTATAATAATTCTCTGCCATCCAACTTTCAGGCCGTTAGAAACACAGTAGGCAGTAAAAAGATAAATGGCAGTATATGTAAAAACAATGTCAGATGTTACTTAAAGAACCGCGTTATTGCTTTTAAGAGGCTTGGGATATTAACCTCATTTTATCTGTACCATAGTTTAGTATGCAATATTACGTCTTCATACAAACGGGCCGAAACAGCGCGCCACGAAATCTCGGTCTGTCTCAGTATACCCACAGTCGCATGTGTGCCACGCTCGCGCTCGGTTGGACGGACGCGAACGGTGCGCTACCGGCCACCACCCGCGCATTTAAGGAAATCAAGAAGTGGTAGCCCTATTGCGTACCTACTTTGTGCTGAGCGACCATAAGTAACTAATTCAAAGACACCGCTGAGATATAATACTGCTTATGTTACTATACTGTGCCTATACCTCAGACGAAAAATACATCATAAAAGCTTCGTAGTAGATAAAAAAATATATTTTTGAATAATTTATGCTTTCAAGTATAAAATGTAATCTATTGGAATTGATAACTATTCATGTTATACTTCGGTGAACATCTAGTTTAGTTTTAATTTTTGTTTAATTACTATTGTAAATTGATCACTAAGACGGCAATTAGTAATTACAATTTTGTTACGGTAAATAAAAATTAATTATTTTCTATCTTTTAAATTGAAGTGTCTGTTTGAAATATCAAAATAACAGCTTTTTACCAAATGCATAAGAAAATATATTTGATACTGATAACAAAAAGACAATTACTAAAACTTTTGTCTGTCTGTCTGTTTGTATTTTTGGCTAATGTCCAAAAAAAACACTAGACCGATTTTGACGGAACTTTCACTGCTAGATAGCTGATGTTATAATGCGTGTCTTAGGTTACTTTTAATTTAGAAAATGTGATTAGGGTTCCGCACAAAAAAATATTACCTAAGAAACCGCGCGCTTTACGCAGCCATCGTCACTGCCGCTCATGTCAGTTGCTATCAGTCCTCTCTGACACATCGCGATTTTTTCAAATTGATCTAAAAATTCGGATATGTATCAAGTTACATTTCTTAAACGTGGGTGTAACCGCGGAGCTCAGCTAGTATTTAATATAAAAGATATAAATTGATAATACTATATCAAATTTAATATTTTTAATATTTTCGAAATTATATGCGTGTTAGAAATTAATTATCACACAGCGAAGGAAAACATTACACGAGAAATCTTGAGAGATCTTCAGAAAGAGAGGTTCACAAAGATATTTGAAGTCTAACAAAATGCACTTGGCTAAAGTGATGAACTGTGGCTTTCATATTGTAAGAGAGAAAGCCGTGCGCAGCAGTAAAATAGTTAATAATTAATGATGATATAAACAATAAAATGGCAACAAAGGCTTCAAATGATTCCTAACTTCCATTCTGAGCATGTATTGTGAGTCTCAACCTTACTGAAGCAATAAAAGAAAAACACGATCCTTCAAAAAGTGGCAAATTATCGGTACACACCTGTGGCAACAAAGTAAGTTGCTGGGCGCTGATAGGGCGAGGGGATCCGTTCTCTCTATCATGGAGATGGCTGATCAGCGCTGCAATGTGCTCCAGGAGCTCCTTATTGTGAACCAAGAGCTGATGGGTACGGGCCTGAAAAATGTCGATGCACTTAATTATATTTTTAATCAATAAAACATTGTGTATACATGTGACTTTGGAACTCATGGGAATATTTCTTTATGTATCTGTATTATGTATAATACATGCAAAACAATCATGTAAAACACAATATTTACGCGTACTTTATTTTTTCCATAAAGTGTGCAGTACAATTACTCTAAATAAAGTACAAAACTTTATTAAAAATTACGGGTGGTAATCCAATACAGATATTGGTATTTACGATCCTTGAGGATAATTTTGAACGAATCTTTATAAGTGTTATGCCTTGTCAGCACCTCATTTGAATCAAAGATATTATTAGTTTACTATTGAATTACTTTTCTACCATTAATAAGTGTTATCTTTTCTTTATTAATGTTATCTTTTCTAATGTTTGGAAGATCTGACCGGGAAGGTACCACTGCCACACCTATTTCTAGCATGAAGCAGTTACTGTATTTCGGTGGAAGGCTGTGGATGCCGGCTCACTTTCATATGAGGCGATCTTAGTCCTCGGGAGTAGCAACGCACCTCTGATTGACTTCAGCCAGAACCCCTGTTCTGTATGAAGTTGCTTACGGTCAATGGACATCAATAGCCACTTACCATCAGGTGAACCGCATGCTCGTTTGCTACTTCAATATTGTAATAAATATCTGTGATCAAATTTGCCAGGAATACCTTACACAATGAAGTTAATTCGCGTGTTTTCAAAAGGCAGATGTACGCTACTCGGACGTAATGTAATTGGTAATGCTCGTAACATCGTGTGGCATTTCGAATGCAGGTGTGTTCACCGATTCGTGACGAGATACGAACTCTCTGTATACATCAATGTATTATCGGCTAAATACATGTGCGTCTTGTTAAGGAGCATTTGTATTTTTACATATGCGTAGAAGATTTAGAAAAGTACCAATACTTGCATTACAATCATATGGAAAAGCACAATTTCATTTTCGTTAACGATAATTTGAACCTTCACTTATTTTATTCTATTAAAATGGTTTAAAAATAAAATTAAATAAGCAATTAATATCTTACTTATTTACGTATGACTATTTCCTATGCGTGAGAGTAGAGAACACGGATTCCTGGTCTGTATAAATCGAATGAGGTGAAAATATCATTGTAGTAGAGTTATATGCATTCATTTTTTTCGAAATTTTGAGAATGACGGGGAAAGGGTCTTGGTCTCGTGGTCAATTTTCATCTTTTCTCTTTAATAAAACACAGTGATACAATAAAGTGTTGATGACGATAGCTTAGTTATCCAGCGTTACCTGTGCCTCACAGCGCGCGGCTTGTTCCGCGGCGAGCTGGTCCCGCAGCAACATGAGCTGCGCGACTGCCGCGCGTGTCTGCTGCGCTTGCTGCTCCAGCCGTTCACGCAGCAGCTTCACCTGGTGCTGCGAGCTCAATGGCGTGTCTGCGTCAGGCGCGTTCACGTCGACCTTGGTGATGCATTCCGGTAAGTCGGCGCTCAGGTCCGGCAAGTCGCCGACGCCCGGCACGTTGATTGTCGGAACGGTGTGCTGGAAAATAAACTGATATGTATGTCTGTACAATTTAGCTAAGTTAAATGGGACTAGAGTCAATATCTTGGTCAAAATTGGCGTTGCAAGTTATACAGTCATGACTGTTTATCGTGACATGATAAATTAACACTAGGCTTGCAAATATTTTTGTTATAAATTTAACAAAAAAATATATAAATACTGCTGTGAAATTTAATTTTATTAATTCATCGTCAACAGACGCTGTCGGATAATGGAACCGGACTGCATTTTAAGCTAATTAAGAACAGTTGTAAATTACCGTATGTGTGTAAAACCGTAACGACGACGCGGACGCTTATTTCGTTAATTAGCAGTAATACATTTTCATCAATTATTTATATAATATTATTTTCTACATTTTGATGAATATATTAGCGAACATTAACGTACAATTTATGAAAACTCTTTCAGCGTACACATTTCTCAAAATACCAGTATAATATTTAAATTATTATAGGATAACAATAATTTAATTTTGATGAAATTTGTCGACTATAAATCAGAAAAAATATAGTCCATCTTTTACAAGGTTATATCTTTTATAATAGCAATTCAGAACTCATTTTTACGATTCCTATATACTTTAATGCGCTGCACTGTTCGCTGCTAGCAAAATTCGCCCGCAAAATCCTAAAGCTCTAGTGCTTATCTCATGATCGGTACTGAAGTGTTTATTCAGTGAAAACAGTAGATATTAGAGCATTTCGCTGTTGCGCGCGCGTTTACATGGACACATTGTATTTGACCGCAAAAAAATGCGCAGGCTGTGAACATAATAAGTATTTTGGATTTCTTTTTTACATTTTACATTTGTATTAAACGAAACAACAACGTAGTAGTAGGCTTTTGTAGTAATTCTACTAAATTAATATTATTCTTATAATGTGGGTTTATTTAACCGACAAAAAGGGTTATAAATTTAGCTGAATTTATTTTAATCTAGGTTAGATAGTAAAAAGTTCTGATTTGCTTCAAGTTCAATGTGAGACTTGTATAATAGGATCGATTAATAGCATTTTCATTGCCAATGCCAAATAAAATAATATAAGTCTTAGGAAAAATAAATCAAATTTCACGAAATTGGAGTGATTACGAAAGAGCCGTGAAAGTTCCTTCTTTAATTAGTTTTATTTTACTGGCCTATTACAGCAACGTCGCTTGAAACACTATATACACAATTTAATTATAAAGGATCATTGAGATTGTTCAGGGCCGTTAAATTGAAAATTAAAATGGGATGGAATTTTAAACAAATGATAGCAATACTTGGCTTTGTTAAAGTTAAATAACTTCAGAAAAAAAACTGCAGGTTCTAAATTGGACGTCTTTTAACAACAATTTTGAAGCTGTATACCTACTATATTATACTAGCTGATTCGACAGACTAAGTACTTAACTATGAATTTTTAACCGCATTCCAACGACTGACAGTTATAACACCATAATGTTACATTAAGAAAATGTATATTGTCAATACTCGCTAGGTTTTTTTATTATTTTTTTTATTTTTCGCGGAATCTTCTTAATTTAATAATTTATAAGAACCGTCACCTGACAATTACAAACACAACAAAAAGAATTAGCTACATCGGTCATGACGTTTACGCGTATTACCGTGACCAAGGGAAATAGGGATTATTTCTTTATAAGACGCTATTATTAGCATAAGATCAACAATTAAAGTTAGATTAATTAAAAAAAAAAACTTCGAGTAACACTTTAAAACTGTTGTTGCAATGCCTAACTTAACGTAGAGTTATGGATGTATAACATCAGCTGCGCTACAAACCTGTTACAAGCAAAGTTAGAAAACTAGATTACTTACTATCCTGACTAAGCTAGTAAAATATATAAAGCTAGTTTGGTGTTAATGTAACTTACCTAACATAATGTAACTTACGTAACGTAGTGTAAGTTGCACAATGTAAATAAACAATTTTCGGAATTAAGTCTTTGAAAGTTGCAATTTCATTTGTTTTTATGACGAAAGTTGTCGAGTTTGTGGTTTAAATCCAGGGGACTCACACCCACATCTATTTGTGTGTTACTAGCCTTCAAATCAAATCACAGCAGTATTTAGCACTCCTGTGTTATTGTTTAAAAAAAAAAACTTTTATAAGCCTTTTAATTCAGTTCTCAAGAGTAAGAACGTATCTCCAGCCGACCAGGACGTTCCTACACTTGAGTACTTGAATCGTTGAGTACTTGAATAGGTTTATAGTTAACTAGATGTTAATGAGTGGTAATAGCGGTAACTAAATTGTGTTATAAAGAAAACCTTTCATCAGTTCTTAGTTCTTATCAGTATGATAATAATGCCTTCCGCAACTTTTCAGCAGCTTAAATTGTCACTTTATAAGAAGCTACTTGAAAAACACCGGTTTATCCCTAACAGAATCTTAAGTAAAATTTGATCGTATATATTCTAGAAGCGCTTTATTCTGAGCAACTAGTTCAAGAACAAAAAGTTACATTTAAAGACAATTTCTTATATTTCTGTTGGATAAACAAAAGTGCGATTGTACTGTGAAAACTAGACTATAAACTATATTTGAGACTGGTTTTAGAAACTTGGATATTTTTTTTATTAAACTAGTCTATCTGTTCTATTCTAGCACAAACTAGCCAGTATTTGCAGCATGAATTAGTTCGTACGTTGGGTTTGAAAGAGTCGGGCACCTACATATGAGATGACAACCTTAGTCAGCTAGATCTTGTTGCTTATAGAGTTGATTACGGATACCCTTGGGTGGCAGTGACTACTTACCATCAGTTGGATTTTTCGTTTGTTTCTTCTCTTCTATTCGTAAAATTATTGAAACGGGATTATCTTTAAAACTATTTTATCACTTATTACATCGTGTTATCTTGAATATTTCTAGTTTTATCGTTGTATAGTTGTATTTAAGTTTTTTTTATGATATATACTAGCAAACGAGCATTTAAACCACCTAATGGTAAACAGTCACAGTTAGTACCGAGGACTAAGATGATCGCCTGATATATGAGTAAGCCAGCACCACACTATTCTACCGAAACGCAAAATCTGCTTAATGCTAAGATGTGGTGGCGGTACCTCCCAGGTCAAACTACGCTGGTTCTACCACCTGGTAATATGTTTGTACCAGAAATGTGTTATTTCAATTAGTGTCATGTTTTAACATACACAATATGGATGAATTTTAAAATTGCTTTAAGATGATAATATGAATAAAAAAATCAACTCATTTTTGTTGCACAAAGTGAGGAAGAGAAGAAATAAGTTTTGTACGTTTGTAGAATTAATTCAGAGCTGAACTAACGTGTGACAAATGGCTGGAGAGCTACCGGCGTTGCATAAATGAGAGTACCTAACATGGCCATACCTGGCGTTGTTAAAGGGACTTTCCTTTCCGTTTATCAAAATATGTACAAAGTTAAAGTTTAAACTTAAAACAGGTTTAAAGATTGAAAGGACTTGAAATACTTTAAGGTTTAAGTTAATAATAAAGTAGTTAAGTTAATAATAATATAATCAAAAATGAGATAACTTATGAAAATATCTCATATACGAGTACATCTACTCGATTACGATTTACAAGTATTTCAAATCGATTTCGATGTGACTGTATTGGAAGGATAATATAGTATGTAAGGTACAAGATTTCATTTTTTTCAAATCAAATATCTTTAAGATACCTACATGCCAGATGATTTTCTATATGTTGAGTGAAGTCTACAAAACGTTGATCTAAATATTTCACATTATAAGAGGAAACGCCCACCTTTGGGACAGTATATACAATAATATACAATAAATATATATTACTGGACGAGATGTAAAAGTTTGATTGCAGTGACTATTGAAACAATGTTGAATCTTATATAATCCATAAACTGTCATCCCGTTTTAGTATAAAATGTATACAGAAAAATGGTCACATTAGGCGAATATGTATCATATTCCCTGCCGACGCAATAACAGGTTACACAATGCATTATGCATTTTTACAAGGTCATCTGAATTAAGGTTGTAACGGTTGTCATATTGCGGAGGCAGAAGCGGATGCGGAAGTGATGAGGCTCACCTTCGCTGATGCGGAGGTTAGCGGAGGCGGAGGCGGAGGTCAACTTTACATACATTACAACCTTACATCAAAATTAAGAAGAGGAAAATTATATTTACGAACAACAGCTTTGCAGATTTGTTGCCTTCAGTGCCGGTTGTCAAATAAATAATTGTTCACTTAGTACTGAACTCGATGGCGCCGATAAGTGCAAAATATGGGAGAAAAAACTTTATATTTGATTTATCTAAATGTAATATATAGCTGAGCGGCCGCCTAGCATATCAACGTAAATAAACCTCCGTTATAACTCCGCACAAATTTTGCGGAGGCGGATGCGGAAGCGGAGGTTCGATTTTTGCGGAAGTTCCGCAGTAACGGAGGCGGAGGTGGAGTTCCGTTACAACCCAAATCTGACTCATACACGGCGATTAAATTTGAATCCTTTTAAAATATTTTAAAATGATTTAGTGAATCTATTAACCTTTCATCGTATTTTATAAGGGAAGTAACTGTAACATTGCTTTATTTAGTATTTTAGCTCTTCTTTTTTATGTAGTTATTTAGTTAAACATATATTTAAAACTCGTAAAAGGAGTCTCAGAGACTGATTTGAATGTGGCTTTTGTTAGTTTTATTATGAACATGTTAATACAGAGTTAGAGAGTTTCAACCGCATTAGGATTTAAGAGATCTATTCATCTAATCCAGCTTCTGAACTTTTTCGAAATACTCCTTGCCCATTTAATAAATCTTGTATACGTACTTAATTTTGCACATTGAATTACATATTAAAATAATAAAATGAATTCCAAAGTTTAATTTCTGTCCTTTCAGTTTCCTTCAAACTCTCATTTGCATTGAACGGTCATCGTTCTTTCATAATGAAGTAGGTACTAGAGCGTTTTGATTGCTGGAGAGCACGAAGCACTTGAAACTTAACATAAACCTCAAACGGTTCTTTGAAAGAACTTGGACAAAGACTTAATTGTAAAAAATGAGGTTTCCTTTGAGCGAATGCAAACTGAAAATTGCAAAAAACTGGACCGCGCTATAGACTCAATTTAATAAATATGCCAATATTCTGAAATTTATTTTGAACTTTTCTTATATACCTGGAAATACTTTAAAATTACTGTACAATTGTCGATCTAGAATTGTATTTATCAAAACGTTTCTCTAAAATATAACGTTTAATTTTTAAGTAATGAATAAGCATGATCGTCTTTCCCGACACATATACGCTACTGCTGCCTTGTGGTGTGAGTTCTACCATTTCATTTTCTCCATTTAACATGTAATGTATTTAAATTATCATACCATTAAAGCTAGAACACAACAGTTCCAATGCTAAGCGGTGCTGTACCCTGGTTTCAAGGGTTAGGGTTAATGATAAGGGAGAAAGACTTATAGTAGCAACACTTCTGTGATTGATCTCAAAGAAGACTCTTATTTTATTTCTGGTTTAATCTTAGATGTCAAGAACAGTCCGGAAGATGTGTGATACCTTCCTGTCGCACAACGACCGTTTTTACCACCAAGGAATCTTTTTTTCGTAACTTTTAAATTTCTAGGACTTGTAAGCCTTTTTGGCCTTCTAAACTAATGACCTCTTTTAAAAGATATTCTACAAAGAGCAACACCACTAACTCGGCTTGGTGAGTTTTTGCATAAAGATCGCACGTTAGCTCACTGTGGCTCAGGCCGAGATTTTCAACGGATTTCTATACAAATGACCAATGACCGAGCAATGTCTGCGTTCATAAAAGCACCGGACTGAATCGTTTGTGAATTGAAACTGATAACTCTTGACACAAAATTCCGTTTATTTTGTGACTTTGGATGTGAAGAGTTGTTCAAAGTATATATGTATTTAATTATATTTAACGGTTTAATCAAATTCTTAAAGAAACGTACGACATAAAAATGAAATTGTTCCTATGGTAATCAGTTTAAAAGTACTTCAGTTTTATTCATTAGTTTTACGTTTTAAGATGTGCTTCACTTCTTAAAACGTACAGCATTATGAATAAAACATGTCTTATACATACTGACTCTGAAGAGCTCCAACTTTTTACTGAGGTTGATTCCAGATTGCGTGTTTAACACTAAGTTTAGATATTCTGTTTTTTTTTTTTTATAACATTGAAATGGCAAACGGGAATATCTGACCAGGCAAACAAGAATATCTGACAAGGTTCACCTGATGGTAGCGACTTCATATAGAATTAGGGTTCAATCCGAAGACTCACAGATGCATTTCTTGTTCCGACAACTAAGATGGTCGCCTCATAAGTGTGATAATGTAATGGCTTCTGAATTTCGCCTCGACTTTCGATCTCGTATATTAACTTATTAGAATTTATTTTGCCTTCTCATTAAATTATAAACAAAACAAAACCAAAAAAGCTACTTAGAAAACGTAATAAATGAATCTTTGACATACTAAGAGAACAACACGTGTTTATAATGTAGAGTTGTTTGACATTTTTTCCAGTAAATACTTAAAGTTTGGCGGATCCAACATTTTATCCTAAGTAACAAAAGATTTCTAGAATAAATAAATTAAGAAAAGTTAGAAACATTTTCACAGGAGAGTAAATGTATATCACCCGACATTTTTCACCTTTTATTTTTCTGTACGTAACTTTCGCGTATTGAGCCGGAAGCTCGGGGGTAAAAAGGGATGAAAAACATCTGCCCTATATTGCTATAAATTGATTAGAACTCTCTAGGACTATCCTAGTAACCCAACTTCTATTCACTTTCATGAAAAAATTGCACTGCATCTGCATTGGAAATTTTTCCTTTCATTGAAATAATCTTTTCTCAGATTAGGAAACGATGTTTACAATTATTTTTATGACTAAGTGGAAAGTGCTGGATATATACTAGGTAGGTACTAAATAGGCAGTATACTGTAAACTTGACCTAATCAGTAAGCTATTAAGTAATTCGCCTTTTTACGTGGTTACACGTTTCTTTCACCCATAACAAACAATATTTGTACAACACTTACAATCACCTTTGTTAAGACTATCATTCTCGTTATTATAAGGCAGATTTTATTTGACAGGGCCATTTTCATTACAATCTATCGCTATCTATTCGCATCTATATTTAATATAGTAGATAGATACAAATATTGGTAACCAATGCATTTTTGTTACGATAAATTTCACCTTATTTCGTTAGATTATACGTGATCGTTTATTCAATACTTCTATATTTTCAACGAGTGAGTCATGCTTTCGTACAGTAATATGAAAAAAAAAACATGTTTTATACATACTGAGTGTGAAGAGCCCCAGCACGTAATAAGCTTTAGGATATATCTAAAGTTAATTCAAAAGTTTTTAAAAATAAATTAATATATTTCTCTTTTTTAAGATTAAAATGGCAAACGAGCATGCATCTGATGGTAAGTGGTCAGTGAAACCCATCTGTAAGGAATTTCATATACAACAGAGGTTCTATCTGAAATTAATGCAGATGTGTTGCTAATCCTAAGGACTAAGATGGAATGCCTTGAAAAAGTATGTTCAGCCACACCCTTCAGACCAGAACACAACAGCTCATTACATTGCTGTTATAGGCAGAAATAGTTCGATGGATTTAGGACGGTAAGTATATGACGGATTCGTATTAATGTAAATTATATGAAATGTTTTTTATTTTTTTATGAGCCTGCGGGGACACTTATAGATTGTCAGTGACGATACTTTTTCTTAACTCAACTGAGAAGATCCAGATGAAACTCAGCGGGTTTGTCTTTTTGGTGTGAAACAACTATAGGCGCAGGTAAACTTGATTGTAGGCGTGACGAGGCTTGCCGTGGCGACGAGTTCGCCATACCATACGCCATACTTGAAATTGATATTGATTTTTTCCATTTTTGAAAAAATCGTCTTATTTATATTTTTCATTAAGATCTATATGTTTTTAGTTTATTGTCCGACGGCTTCGGCTTTGGCCACCTTCGGCCAAAAAAACCCCCTTCGGTAAACCTTCGGCTTCGGCCAAAATTGCCCAGTTTTAGCCGGAATAAAGGTTCTAGTAAGCGCCTAAATTAAACAAACGATAATAAATACACGGTACCGGGATGGAGATGGTGAATTGCAAGGGTAAGCGAAAACTCCATTGTGGGCTTGCTAGAAGTTATTTATATCCAAACAACATCGATCTTTAGCTACAAAAGATTAAATAAAATAAGTTAAAAAAAACACACACTTTTAGCCAATTTAGAACTGAACTTCTTACAGTAGGCTTCAGCCTCGGCTTCGGCAAAAAATCGACCTTCGGTCAGACATTAATTTAGTTCCTGTCGCAATCTTATCTTTTATACATATTACTTGTACGAACACGATGTTTCACATCTGCCAGGCGTCCCGCGACGGCGATTTTTTTTCGTCGTATAATATGTTTCTTCTTTAAACCGTCTCGTTCTTTACGTGGGCAATAAAAGGTAGCACCACTCTTGTCTTACAGGTAACTTGTTACTGTGCTATCCTTAGCAGAACATTAACGTCACTGGCAGACGGATAACCACTAGTACCCACTAGTATTCAAGTGATATTCGCGTGCCGATGATATTATTATAGTTTTGATTTATTGTTACGCTTCTTGGATCCAATGTGGGAGAGCCATTATTACGAGAGGATTCTATTTCTAGTTCTGATATTGTTACTATTTTTAAATTTCTACGCGAATTATGTACGGTCCGTTTAGAAATTTATGAATATTATGTAAGTGCTTTTGTTTAATGTTTGTAAAAATGAGTAGGTACTCGTAAGTTCTTCTTCGTGTTTCTCTTTTCGTTAAAATCCTTTTTTTTTAATGAATACCTTTTTAGTGAGAGACATTACTTTATAAACAACTTATTAGTATGATACAAAATCAAGATTTAAAACTTGGTTGAATTAAACGGTATAAAAATGGTAAAACTCCTTGCGGTTAGACTCCGGAAGCACCATCAATCGTCACATCTTTTTGTTTAATAACAGCAGTGTTAAGTGTGAGGGATTTTTAAGGGAAACATACTTATCCGAGGCGTTAAAACTTTGTCCTTTGCGGTAGGGACGCACCTGTGGCTAACCTCAGGTAAGACTCTGATCACATCTGGAGTTGATTACAATGTCGATGGGCGGCAGTGGCCTCTTACCATCACGTGGAATGCACGATCGTTTGCTACTTCCGTATTATAAAAAAAGTATTGGTCATAATGATAAAAATCAAATGACACTTGACTTTCAAGAATATTAATAGTTTTGATAAAATCATTTACAAGTAGTTATTATGATTTTTGGTTTGATTATTGATACTATAAAATAAATTGATATTTTTAAGCCTCAACATACTGTTTAATTGTATTGCTGTCTGAATTTAGCACATATGATCTAAGTAGAATCCCATAGAGCTTTCATACATTATTATTAGTAACATATGAATTGTATGTTCGTAGAACAGTGTTTGAAAATTTGAGTTTCGAACTTTAAATTATCCGTTATTTCTCCGCTTGAAGCAGTCGCCCCGTGGGTTTGAACGTGTAGGACGAGGGG
>MOOZ01000804.1:92511-111434 GCA_002930495.1 Cecropterus lyciades
GTGGTGCTTGCGGAGTCGAACCACAAAGAGCTCTACCACCTTAAAACCACCTTTAGTAAAAAACACTTAAAATTGATTAGGTAGCTATAATAATAACTGATATGACTGATTGTAATACTAAATGATAAAAGAGAAATATAACCAAATTATTACCAGTTTGTATTTAAAAATGCCTTAATAAACTGATAACCGTTTCCGAAACTAGCGAATAATCCGACATAACTACATATCCGTAACCTTATACGAAACCGGTATTATATTATTCCTATATCCGTATCTGTATCCAGATCCGAATTTCATATCTAGAACATCCCTGATAAATAGTATGAAACTGAAAACATTCGAACGGATGGCAGACACTGCGTAATGGTGTACATTCATTTTAAATATTTACTTTAGTACGATCGGTTACTTTTACTGCACAATTTTGATATACTTCGTTTGATGGTTATGCTCGTAATTCTGCGAGATTGTATTTATTGAGGTTGATGCCTAATTTGATTGCCTCGTGTTATGCCACTTATGTTATATTTTTAGAAACTATCCTCTTCTATTCTCATTGTTTTCTAATTAGTTTTCTTTTAAAATTGAAAACTTAAGCGATGATAGTAAGTATTTTGCGATTTTCCAGGTGAATATATTAAAAAATCCATATAATAAATTTTGTCAACGTCAATGCTATTGTTTTCGGGCTAGAATGGAGACTAAACAGTCGTAATTTAGACGACCCGCGTGGCGGAGCGGTCACCATACCGATCCGACATGCAGTGGGTCCCGATTTCGATCCCCGGCCAGACAGACATCTGAATGATGAGTTTAGATTTCTGTTCTGAGTCTGGGTGTTTGTGTATTCGTCTTTGTGTGTCCATGGCGCCCACGACACAGGAGAAAATCCTACTATGGGACTATGAGTGTAGAAAGCGTAATTGTATCAAAATGTACTTAATACGATATAGATATGTATCACCGGTAAGAAAGGTATTGGAGTTAGAAAATATAATATAATCGCGCGTGGAACCAACATTGTCACTTGGACTGCTATTTTGTCCGAAAATACATTGAAACGGCAGTTTGGACGACTGTAACAAACCTTGACTTTAGCCATTGAAACTAAAATATATGTATTTATCGTTGTATCGAGGGAATTAGATGTCACTAGTGTCGATTATTTAGATTTCAAACAATCATATGAAAAGCTCTGATGGAACGAATTTTTTTATTATTATTGTAATTGTGTGTGACTTAAGTCAATAGACGATTTTGTAAAGACGGTCTTCTCGTCATATATAACCTATGCAATTATTATGTTTTCTACTTCTGATAAGATAAGATGATAATGGTTGTCGCCGTATATTAATTTCATTATCGTATTACTAATTAAATCTTTATTGGGAATAAAGTATATAGTATACAATATATATGTTATTAATTTTATAATTAGAGTTTTTTTTTATTTTGTGTATGTATTTCTTTATTATAGATATTGATTTTTTCTTTTCTTATACAACAAGCTATTTTGTTTATCTATCTTGAAATTTGCTGGAATTGTATGATTTATGTCTATCTAGTACACAATAATTTCTAACATTGATAGTCGTAACTACGTACAATAAGGATAAACTGTTTCAGTGATATAGGAAATCTTCGCAATTTGAACAGGTTACCTTATGCCACTTCCATTCTGAAGGCATATATTTCTACCATACAATTTGTAATGCGAAGTTACGAAAGCACATTTTAATGGCCATGTATCTTGTAGCTTCTAAATCCACTAGAGGAAATATTTTAAAGTATCCTTTATCAGACTTCAACAAGATTTAACTATAGGCAAAAGGCAAACAGCCGAAATTTTTTAAATCCTTCAAAGGAATCTTCTTAAAAACGTTCAGAAGCATAATATGTTATAGAAGTAATTTTAATTTATCGAAAAATGTATTAAAATAAATATGAATGTTTATTTTCATAAAGTAATATTCGATTTTATTGAAGCTAAACTTATGCTTCTATCTTTCCTTTACTAAGAAGATTTTTGTATCAAAAACGAAACTTCTAACACAGTCGTTTCCACTAAAAATGATGCCCGTAATTATTGCAATAACTATTATAATTAAGAATAGATAATAAAACATCATAACATACGGCCATTCTCTTTTCACTATCGCTGTAGGTAAATTATAATTAGATTTATGTATTGTTTTATGACATCCGACGCAACGAGTAACAGCTGGAATGACGTGCACGTCATTATTTTATGGACGTTATGACGGCAAGGCTATAGACGTTGACGTGCAGGTAAAACCTGACGCCAGTTTTATTATTTCATATGTTTTCACTGGTAATCATGTAGAAGGGTAGGCGAGACATGCCGATTTGTTAAGTTGCAAATGCAGCAATAAAATCTAAGCTTTTTGCTCCCTTTGTCGTCATTTTTAAGGTTATTCTAAAAGGTCTGTCTAAAAGTAGTCATTACAAACATTAAATATTATTTAATCGTATTTAAGCCGGTAACTTCTCAGCGAAGCGTATGATAAGGAAATGGAAAGTTACCTACGACTTTTCATCATTAGTCTCCCATGACTATATTAATAACAAATAATTAGGGCACAGTACGCTTCGATCTGCCTCTGTATTTATAACGGTCAAACAATTTCGAAACAATTTCCGGGCTTCAATAGGTTTTATCGTGAACTTAACCTTCTTTTTTATTTTCCTAGTGTAATCGCTATCTTTACATCTGTAATAAAAATAACAAGTGCCTGAACAGACATCATAAAAATAAGATGTTTTAAAGCATTAATCCGAACATTTTTATATTCTATAACGATCCAGTACAAGCATCTTTCTATTAAGGTGCGTAGCGCAATAGAATTGTCTGAAGGACCAACAGAATATTAATATATTTCCACCTTTGATGTGGGTACAGGCTATAAGAAACAATTTTGTCACCAACAAACATCCTTTTTGCCTTTTATCTTAATACCTATATAAAAACTTTGGTATAAAAATAAAAAAGTAAGTTTGAGATTGACACATGTCGACACCATTAGCGATTATCATGAAAAGCCCATTTAAGTATTTTATCATTGTTTTGCTGTTTATTTTGATGTAATCCGAGGACCACAAACTAAAACGCGCGAAGCAAATTCGTTTTGAGCTGCAAGAATCAGCGTTGAGCGCAAGAAACAAATGTACATCCGCTTAGAAGGCTACAAAAATCGAATCGAAATTTTCTAAAAATCCTAGTAAATTTCGCTTAAAAGAAATTATTTTTGAAGCGCAAATTTTGTGGTCTTCATATAAGATGCCGCCCTGACAATAGAGACTTAGATATTTTTTACTAATTGCTGTTTGAATTTCTTTAAAAACTGGTATACCGCTAAATATATTTGAATTATGTGTTTGAGCATGGATAATATTTTTGTCCTTACATTCCAGATTACACGAACCATCACCTTTTGAACTTTCCCGCATAACATAGCCAGTAGATATTTTTACGCTGGTTATGAATCCTCTTTTCAGAATCAGTTGGTAAAACCCAAGGGAATCCGCTAATATTTCATACGTTGTCATGTACTCCTACTCTCCTCTAGAGAATACAGGATGAATTTAATCATTAAGCAGAGTTCCTACATGCTTATATTTGAAAATTTTATCGTTTGCACTCGAGAAATAGATATATGTTCTAAATAAAGACCTGTAAGTAGCAATATATTTAAACTCCTTGCTTTTAAAGTATATTTGGTTATATGAAGTAACATTTTTTTCATTTGTAATAGGTACGCCACGAACTGAAGCTATCAATTTCCAAGACTTAAATATATTCTTTAACTGTTCCGATATTTCCATACACATGTAACGATATTTTGGTCATTATGTAAATACATCGATGACATAAATCAGTTACAAGTTTACGACGATACGCGACAAACCGTAAACGAGCGTGCACTGTGAATAATGCTAAAACCGAGCGACATTACAGCTTTATTCTGACGGCTTCGCAGCCGACGGATTTTACGTCAAATCCACTAAAACCGGCGTATAGTGTAATCTGTCGTCTCAACACTTCCAAAATGTAAACACAGCTATTCAACACAATCACATCAGTCCGTCTGCTGCCGTCAGCGGTTCGTGATAAATTTACACCAATTTACGTAAGTAACTCATCCATCATTTACATGAATCCGTTGACAAATAAATCTATGACAGTGACATGTCCTTAATCGCGGCCGTGCCAAGAAATTCGCTAGAAAAGTGTCAAATTTTGTGAAATAATAATCGCGGCGCAAAATGATCGCTAGCAAATTCACAAACACTTGTGCGAATGAGAATAAGCCATCAGAGAATGTACTCAACGCCAATAGTTCGACAGAGCTGTAATTGAATCGTCCACTTCGGCTCTTCGATTAATGTGTGCGTCCCGATGGAATGTCCACACTCAACACACAAGGACTCGTTGATTAGGGTAACAATTTGAACGTGTCAGGGTTGCCGAATGCATTGCAAAGCGTATTGCAAACAATTTTTCACAAGCATAGCACACTAGCAATACAAGTGTCATAGAAGAATTTGGACTCATTTCGCAATTTTGCTTTTCGCGTAGATTTTACAAACTCGTGGTTATGTCGCATGCATTTCTGCCAAAACACAGCTCATCTGCGGCTATTTTGGGTATCATAAATATGACAACACAAATCATTTTTATATTTTACCTTTCGGAGGGGCATCGCTGCTAGATGGGGCTGGCTCGTCAACAGCGGACGAGGTAGAGGGTGCTTGGTGGTCAGGCGAGTTGATTTGCATCTTGTGGCAAACTTCAAAGGCTTGGCCGACGGTGCGCACGATTCTCATAGCTTGACTCTGCGAACAAAAGGAAAAAGATCTTAGAAGTTGAAAGTAAGTTTTTGTGTAAAAAAATATTGTTTCTAAAGAAATAGAGTTTACACAAGAATGCCCGCCTACCTAAACATTCGTCGTTATCAAAAACCAATCTCTTTATCAGGGAATTAATATTCGTGAAACAGTGGGCAGATACCAAACTTATTGGAAATTAATGGATTTTTTATCGCCACATAAAGAACTTCAGCGAGTTCAAATGATTTAGCATGAAGACTTTCCTATAGTAGTAATAACATGAATATCGAACAATGCAGCACGAGTGATGTTTGGTGGTTATATCCATCCACGATTATAAAGCAGACCTAAATAGCAGGATTATTGCTGATATAACGTAAAACCGTGGTGTTGTGCCGCAATCGAACCCTGAAGTGCTTTACAACGTTCTTTAAGTTTACCCTTAATCATAAGCTATTTTGTAGTTCATGCAAAGAAAACCGAATTTTTCAATTCTCATTTCTTTTTACTCTTTATGTTGTACCTGTACTTTGTTATGACCGCTGTACGTTAAATGATGTCAATATGTACGTACATATTTTTTGGCATGGCCTTTATGGCATAGGCACACTAATACAAGCTTAAAAACGCTTCTCATATAAGCGTATAAAACATATGCGTTTATAAAGAAAGGATTACAAATCTCTCAAAGTATAGATTAAATTGAAACCCGCTGTAAAATGAACGAGAATTAAAAAAGTGAAAAATTGTAGCTCTTTTTCATCTGTGGTCATGAAACCGCCAGTTAAGTCGTGAAAGCGGAGGATTAATGAAATAAAGTCGTGAATTAAGCTTTCAGTATGACAGGCGTTCGAGTATTGAAATAAAAGGATGATATGGGAATATTGCGATATTTCGTTTTAAGCTTACTTTTATGTCGCGTTGGTGCTACGTGGGCGGCTGTCAATATGTACAGTATGTCAAACAAAAATGTTCTATAGACATCCGAAGCTAGTTGAATCGGAAAAACGTTGCCTGTTAAAAAAATATCTAGCTGCAGGGCCATCTATGCGATCAAAAAGTGTCCTATTACGAGCTAAAATAAACAATAGATACACTATAATTTGTGTGTTACTTTGAAGTAGCTAACGTGCATGCAGTACCCCTGATATTAAGTGGTGACTGCTGCCCATCGACATCTGTAATTAGAAGTAACTTCATATAGAACAGGGATTCTACCTGACGTTGATCACAGATGTCTTGCTACTCCCAAGGACTAAGACGGTTGCCTCATATACAAAGTGATCCATGTTTCTTTAATGGAAATTTTACTCCAAATTAAATATTGTAGATACGTGTAGCGCTAACACATTGCAATGGACAAACAAAAACATAAAAAAATATTCTATATTACAAGCTTTATTGAAAAATATATATATATATATATATCGAAGGTAGAATTTATACAAATATTTTTTTCTTAAGAAAGTTTTTAGTCAAGTTCATTTCCTACGTGGTGTGTAAATATTCAATATTATTTCATTTATACGTCTCAAGCTCGTACTGTTTACTACCCATTAATTTGGGATCACAAGTAACACGTAATTTGGCACAATCGGAACGGATCATACATAAATAATTTAACACGCATTACATTTAGTGTGATACTAATCATAAAATAGTGTCTCGGTTAATATGAATTCAGTATTCGAATTGGGTTGGGTGGAAATAAATTTTAATTGCCTTAGGTATATCTACGAGATAGGGAAAGCTTAATTTGAAATTATGAGAGCCAATTTGGGATTAGCTGTAAATCGTCGCTTACGATTTCATCGTACGTATTCGACTTTGTCGCTACTAAAATAATTTCTACTAGTAAAATGAGTCATATACTATCTGTACTAATATTATAAAGCTGAAGACTTTGTTTGTTCGGTTGAACTTCGGTCGGCTAATCTGAAGAACTATTGGTTCGATTTTTTTTGGGTTGAATAGTCAATTTTTTGAGTATGACCTTGACAGACCTCGTAGCCTATATAGGCATTGCATATACCAGGCATTTCATTATGTTCTTTTGATTTTTTCTTATGTAATAGCGGGCAATACCGCACGACACAGGTAGTTATTCTTCTATTAACTGATAAAGATTCGAAGTACCAACACTTCCGATTCTTTGACATTTTGGGGGGGATATAAATGAAATGATATTGTGTATTAAGCAGAACTATACAAACAATAAATTCAACATATGTATAAAAGACTTTTGTTTTTTGAACATTGAATTACGTTTGTGTTCATTAATAATTTACATTAAGCCGCGGTCTCTGCCGTTCTGTACAAATGCAGTGTTAATTTAAAGTTAAAAAATAAGATAAGTGCTATTGACAGTTTATTAAAAAAAGTTTTAATTCTACTTTTTTACATTATAGTATTATGAAACAAGTGTACAGTGTGCCTGATGGTAAGCCATCACCACCCGCAAATGGACACCTATGATTAACCCCGTATAAAATCATACTCGTACCTGAAGTCGACCACAGAACCGATTCTACCCTTGAATTCAAGTTGCAACAACGGATCCTTCGAACTAAAACACAGCGGCGCTTAACACTGCTATTATTAGACGGATAAGGTGTGGCAGTGGTTCCCCTTGATTCGCACCAGAAAGGGTTCTACTACCTTAAGTTCTATTACATTTGACGATCCGCGTGGCGGAGAGGCCACCATACCGGTCTGACACGCAGTGGGTCCCGGGTTCGTTCCCCTGCTAGACAGACATCTGAATGATGAGTTTAGATTTCTGTTCTGGGTCCGGGTGTTTGTGTAATCGTCTTTGTGTGTCCATGGCACCCACGACACAGGAGAAGATCCTACTGTGGGGCTATGAGTGTAAAAAGCGTTTATGTTATGTTTATTACATAAGTTAACTTTATAAAAAACTTATATTGATATCGACGTACAATTTAACATGAATGTATTTTAATATTTTACCGTTACTTACATTATGCGGATTTTAAATTACTTTTTGCTGATATTTCCAGCGAGTTACATGGATCGTGGTCACAAAAGTTTCGCCGTGACCACGATCCATGTTATTGATTCGAAATATTGGCAAAAAGGAATTCAAAAACCGCATATCATGAGTACCCAATGTATCAATTCCGTAATAATATTAGTCTAAAGTCAAATATGAATATGGACATTATTTGGCAATAAACAAGTATAATAAATAGACAAATATTATGTTGGTTTCGTCGAACTGACTAATAAAATAACAAAGCGTACCCTGAGAACGCGTTTTTATTCAAAAACACATGGTGCTCATTGCTATCAATTTGCAAATCCGTTCATTCATTGAGCAAAGCGGCTTTCGCAGCATTTTAATAAAATATCACCACATTTTTCAATAAGAAGAGATTTTTGCATATGGTTGTAAAATTATTAATCGAAATATTTTAATATATATAAATTACGTGTCACGTTGTTTGTCCGCGATAAAGTCATAAACTACTGAACCGATTTGAATCAAATTTGCACACCGTGTGCAGTTTAATTCAACTTGAAAGATTAGGTAGCTTATATCTTATACAAATTACGTGCCACGTTGTTTGTCCGCTATGGACTCCTAAACTACTGAACCGATTTCAATCAAATTTGCCTACTGTGTGCAGTTTGATCCAAGTTAAAAGATAGGATAACTTATCTAAATATATACAAATTACGTGTCACGTTGTTTGTCCGAGATAAACTCTTGAACTAGTAAACCGATTTCAATCCAATTTGCAACTCGTGTGCAGTTTAATCCAGATGGAAAGATAGGAGAGCTTATATGTTATAAAAATTACGTGTTATTATTAGGTATATAGGTAGGTACATAGTATAGGTTCGCGACCATGTCGTAATCTGTTGGGTGGTATTTCTGTTAAATGCTTTTTGGGTTCCGTACCCAGAGGGTGAAATGGGACACTATTACTAAGACACCGTTTTCCGTTTGTATCCGTATAGATCATGTATTTCAGTTGCCGCTCATAACATCATATAACATCATATACTAAAAGCATAATAAACTTAATTTTTTGGTATTATGTGCGACATATAGATACGCGGTACTTTATTTATATATAAGGTCGCAATATCAAAGTTTAAGATTCTTTATAATTTCAATTATTTAAATTGTTTTTTTAAATTGTGAATAATTTTCAAAATGTTAATGAACTGTAATATTTCATTAAAGTTATTGTCTGTATGTTTTGATATTTTAATACAACAATGTTTAACTGCGATGTAGGCAAAAACGTGAGCTGAATCTTTCATAAAAAAAATCGTAATGATCTGATAGACAAAGATCGAAAAAAATATACGTATATTGAAACCAGAATTACAATTTTCACTGTGAATGCTCATTATATTGAAACGTGTTTCGTGTGTGCCGTTTGTTTCTGAAATATATTCGTGTTTTGTAGTGCTTGCTATTTGTATTAAAGTCCTTTCTAACTGCTATTTAAAACAAGGTATATTATTGTGGCAACTCATAACGTAATTAACTGAATGGAAGCATTTTGCATAGGGTTATGTGGGAATTTTACCGCACTAAAACCCCCTGGTGGCCTCAGCGTTGTGTAGAGGACTCCGGGATTTCCAATAAAACACAACCGGAGGCCTCTAAGCGCGATGGCACTTGGCGAGCGCGGGGAACTAAGCATGGCCTAAAACTCTTTCATTGTGGGAGAGTCCCGTGCAATGGACAATAATGGGTCGACAATGACATCAGACTTATAGTCAGTTATCTAGAATATTTTTATAAACAAGCATTCCATTACTCGATTTCTGTATTGATCGCTTGCTACCCGTTAAAAACATGATTATATTACATTTAGCCTAAGTACCAATATTTTTTGCTTTATTAAATAGTACTAATACGAACACTATTAAAAATGCACAATAGAATAAATAATTATAGTAGAAGTTTATTTCCAAGGGAGAGCTATGTATACCTATTTCAGCGTTACAACAAGTATTTAGTGCTTTTGTGTCCTTCATCTAAACATTGATATAGACAGTTTAATAGCAATTATTTTAAAATCATATTAGTAATAAAATATTTCACAAATAACTTCTTAAATTCGCACTGAGTGCTATAAAAGTTTATTTTGTCGTCGGTGGCCACGCATTGCTGATAAAATGGGTTTACGCTAAATAATAAAATAAACAAAGTGGCTCCAATGAAACATAAATTAGATCGGGATTACTGGAGCGAAATTTACTCGTAATTTTGTTTAACAAACATTTAGTTGCACAAGCGAAAACAATTTCAGAGATTAGGCAGTCGGTAGCGAACCGGAGTAATTTTGAAAGCGAGATCTTTGTTTTAATTTTAAGAAATACGGTCGGATTTGGTGGATATTTCATTCTAAATCTTAACACATGGTATCAAAATATTACCAAAGAATACAGAATACACATGTACAGTCACGTCTCAATATTTTAGTATTAGACAAGACTTATCACTTATTTTAACCTCAAAGAAAAATAAAAAATATATTTATGCAGTCATATCCAAATGGTTCGAAATAAAGACTCTCAAACTGGCGTTCAATTACAAGCACGTACAACGGATTGTTCGAATTAAAAAATATTCATTAGGAATATTTGTTTTAACGTTTAACAAATAATAGTTCTTTAAAGTGTGTGAGGTCTACCAACATGCACTTGGCCAACGTGGTACAGCTTAAACTCCAGTCTGAGAGATGGCCCGTACCCTGCAGGGATAGAAATGAGTTGCAATGTTAATGATGATATACCATTCATCCATCCATCAGCCTTTCACGTTCCACTGCTGGACATAGGTCTCCCCTAAACGGCGCTACTCCAACCGGTCATGTGCCTTCTGAATCCAACGGTTCTTGTGAATTTTCTGAATAATACAATATTTTGCAATCTGAATGATCTTTACATATTAATGGGAGGGTGACATTAACAAAGCCGTGAGTAACTTAATAATAACATGTTGTACACAGTAGTAATAACATCCACCCTACCATACACGTGGATCTATTGGTCATAAAATTTCAGTGACGGTCTGTTTATAATACGGCCCGATTACCTGAAGATGCTCTATTTTGGAACAGAACACGTGACGCGGGAGCCATTACGTAGTTTTGTGTGAAGACAGATTGAATAAATTTATTCGTAAGTGCTTCATATTTTACAAACAAGCTTCCACTCGTGGTTCCACTTTGTTTCCCCTTTTACTGTAATGTCGCTTTTCCCGTCGGTAAAAATGATTGGTTCTCTCTTAAAGTCGCCTTTAACGAATGGCATGTCCAATTGTCCATATGTCAAAATAGTCATCACACTGAACTCGAAGAAATAAATTTTATAAAAAACAAAACGTACTCACTTATTTGCACGTTGCGAAACAACAAGTACACAGATGTTGTTTCGTATCGTGCAAATAAGCTGAGAATAGAAAAACGCATGTATTTCCAAGTTTCAGAAGGAAACTTCAATCTTACTCATTCGAAGTGAAATTTTCTGGCAACATAAAGTGTCAGGAACATGCCGCGTCCCACTAAATAGGTTTGCTCTTCAACGAGAACTTTGTTATGAGTTTGTTCGCGAAAATAAAATTACGTTTTTGGATAGTTTTATAATAACGGCCACCTTTAATGCTTGTTTTCACTATACACGACTAATATCTGTTATTATAATATTCAATTATCCGTTAACATACACAGGACTAATCCTTAAAACTATTTTATTTGGACTATCATACTAAAATATTTAATAGTTCACAACTAGTAGTCATAGAGTACTATTTACCCAGAAAATACCTAAGATTCATGCACGTAGTATGTATGTATGAGCATGAATGTAAGGTATTTTTAGGGGTAATTTTTGATATAATCGTAGCTTACAAAATGAAATATATCGTCGCTCTTTAACATAATAAATAGATAACGGCAAATAGAAGTGGTAACATGTAAATAAACTGGGAATTTAAGTTTAATTAAATCATGCACAGTAGAATCGGTACATAAATAAATGATTTATTTTTGGTTTTGTGCTGTGCAAGTTAAGGCAAAGGCGCACAGTTTTCCAACCAGATAGACCAGAAGATGATAGCAGGAAACTACTAGATTACGAAGGCACAGGACCGGTTGGATCTGCACCAATTGGACGATGCATCTAAAAAGTGGACTTCAAAGCTGACGGTTCTGTGGTGTGTCATACCTTAGTGGCATTATGACTATTTTGTCACAATATATATAAATCAATCGTCCGTTTTATTCTTGGAAACTCATAATCCTTATACAAACATGCATTAATTTGGGCTCTCCTATTGTTCGTAGCTATATTCAGAATACCATCTCTGGTTGCTCAACAATCTCTGGCTGATTTCCAAAATCTAACGAGGAGCTTGACCAACCTGTCTTTATATTCAAATCCGGTAATTTCCATGCATTATATATGGAATCGATAGAATTTTACAAATAAGGTAGGATAATCCCTAATTACTGAAAAAAATGTATTAATTACCTACTACTTAGTTCCCATAAAAGCATTTTTGTACATAGCTAACACAAAATTAAGAATGTAACAATGTAATTACAGAGAGTCGATTCGAGGATTCGAATTTCGGCCAAACAGACATCTAATAGACGGATTCCGGTTTCTGTTCTTGTTTTGGGTATCTATTTGTTTTTTATTCATGGAGCAGTGCGCGGTATAAGTATTTTTTTTTTATTGTAGTAGAAAACGAGTATTCTGGTCATATGATGGGAAGTGGTCAGAGTCGCTCATGGATATCTGTAACGCTCTTTTATAAGAGCGTTTCCCCTCCCGAGGACTAAGATGGTATTCTCATATGTCAAAAGGCTTTCAATTCCTTTCACCAAAACTTACAACTGCTTCACTATAGACTATGTATGAGATTGGTATCTTTCTATAAACAGACTAACTCTACCAATTTTTCAAAAAAAGCGTTTTTATATGCTTTATAAATACGAGTATATTATTAAAAGGTAATATGAAACCCAAAATCCGTGAATTTGATGATTACATTCAACAGATCTGCGGCTTAACGACCATGTTATTTTTTATAAAAAGTCTAAGATTGTGGTTTCCTGTCACATCGTCATGAACCGATCAATCTAATATCTGGCCCCAGTCCAAGGTCTGGAGTCGGGCAACTTGTCTGCTGTTCCGTCTTACTATATTATCACGGAAAGCCAACGGTTTCTAGCGTTTGCTGTCAGTATAACCATTCATCTTTACCTTAGTTCCGTGATTTTCTATTTCAACAAAATTTACCGCCTATGACACCGAGCAGTGTGTCAATTTGTGACAAAAAATAACTAACGTAAATATTAGAAGTAGAACTTGAACGTGGGTGCCAATTTTAAAATTGGATATGCCAACCTTAGATAAATCGATACATTTCCGGTACAGGCAAAAAATAATTCACTTTGACACCGCTATGGATGAATTATTGAAGTATTTTTTATCATAAATTTGATAAAACATATACCTACTTATATAAAGATATAAATATTCTTACAGTTACTAGTTATTTGATTCGGCGCAATGTTTCGTTTTTAATGAAAACGCTGCCAAAAACGATTATATTCTATAATTACTTTAATTTATTACATTTTGTAATAAGGCAGATTAATAACAATTCTAACATCCGTAACAAATTTGTTTGTAAAAATTGTTACGGATGTTATCAATAATGTTCATATGAAATAAGAAGAAATTATTTCGACTAGGGTACTACACGAATTGTTGTCAAAAATATTGTCTCATTGCTGAGCACGGGTGTTCTCTCAGACTGAGACAAGTTTAGGCCATAGTTCACCACGCTGGCCAAGTGCGCAGTCTACTTCACACGCCTTCGAGTGCTTTATTTTACAGAACACTCAGGTGTGTAGGTTTCTTCACGATGTTTTGCTTCACTGTATAGCAATGATAATAATTAAATTCTTGTATATATTAGTCCTCGGGAGGAACAACGAATCTGTGATTGTCTTCTTGATACAATACATGTTTTATAAAAAGTTGATTAAACATGTAAATTAGCGGTAGAGTTCGCTTTACATCAGATATACTGCATGTTCGTTTGATACTTTAATCGCATAAAAAATAAACAAATATAAATTACATTAATCCCTGTCTATAAGGAGATACGTAGCATACGTACGCATTTATATGGAAAATGTTATATGACCTCTTTTAATAAAAAAATGGAGACGGTATCTAGACACGCGGCAGCGTGTCAAGCCAAGTTCAAACAAAGGAACTGGCTAGCCAGCGCCGAGTGTAATATTACACGAACCACTTGGTGCCACTTTTGACCCTTCTATAACTCTAAACCTCTTTACCGTAAGCACATAAAACTATGTGTGTTTAATTATATCCATAAGGACATCTAGAAGCCCAAATTTCATGAAGCTAGTCAAATATAACTCACTCAAATATAGTTATAAAGATATGAAGGTCAAAGAATCGTAAAATTTTAGCGCTGGGATGAATAATAGGATGGGTCTCCATACGAATATATATATATTTGTAGTTACAAGCAGATATTAAAATTAGACCAAACAATAAGTGGTGTTTCATACAAAAAGCGCGCGTAGTACGCGCTAAACGACATTTGACAGCAGCAAACTTATATTGTAGCAACGCGGTCGGTCCACCTTCGCCCCAGTCAATCAGGTTTTGGTTAAAATTTACCGGGTCGGTTGATTTATACCTGCATGGTAGTGATTTTATATATATGTTGGATAACTTTATAAAATGATTGATGTAATGAAAACTGGCCAAGTCAAATCTAACCTACTTTAAGATCTAACATTTTTAAATACAATTATTATAGGTAACCAATAAAGCAAAGAAATACAATTTAATACTTGTTCATAATGTTATTCTGTTCCTATAAATACATATTTGGATTTTGCATAGAACTTGGCATTTATTTAGATCAACGTTCTTTTTGCAGCAAACCCACAGCCTGGCATAATTTTTGTATTGAACTTGGCTCTTCTTTTTACATTTATGTTTTTGGTGGGATAGAATACTGACGTTGACGGACGATTGTAACGATATACCGTTATCGCCCACGTAATGCTACCGTACGCCATACCCTTCTTATACGAATATTCACATTTCTCTCCTGTGCATTGAAAGTGTGGAAGAAAATTGTATAGGACGTAAATATACAAATGGGAGTGCCCACTTAAGAACTGTCACTAAATATTTTTATATACAATTATAAATAAGGATTCTGATTCATCATGTATTTAAACAAGTGTGGAAAAGGTCTTTATGTCCGACTGGTGGTAGAAACAGTACGGTTTAATCTGGGTGACACCACCGCGATATCCATTTCTAGCGATTAGTTCGTTGCGTTTCGTTGAGAGTGTGGTGGCTGGCTCACTTAAAATGTGACGACCATCTTAGTCCTCGATAGTAACGCATCTGTAAATGAATTAAAATAAAATCTTTGTACCATATGAAGTTAATTACATATGTTTATGGGTGGCAATGATCATTCACCATCAGGCAAACTGTATGCTCGTGTTCTACTTCATTATTAAAAAAATAATAATTGCTTTAATTTACAAGTAGATTGATGGAGGAAGGTAGGTGCAACACTGTTGTCGGGTATTCATAAGCTACCCATAACACTTCTGAAAAGGGTCAAAGATTGCTCTCCCGCGATAAAAATACAAATCGACGTGTTAATGTAACCCAAAAGCACGGAGGTGCGCATAATATTCAGACACTAACGGTCACCCATCCAACTCTATATAAAGATGTTTAATGATTGTGCCAAGTACATCTTAATGCCAGCGATACGCACCGTTAATTTTTATGGATCGTGCAAATAATTATGACCAATAGCATCATACTTGAAAACAGATGGGTCAAAAGGAGTCAAGATACTATAAGGTGCTATAGGAACGAAATATGTAATACTTATCAGTCGATAGAAATTTTACTTCGTTACCGTATTATGTACTTGAAAATAATGACCTGAAGGAGACAGCGTGTAACCGTTGGATTCAGAAGGCACAGGATCGGTTGGAGTGGCGCCGATTAGGGGAGGCCTATGACCAGCAGTGGACTTTAAAAGGCTGATGGATGGTACTTGAAAAGTAAAATAGGTATAAAGTATTACCTATCTGAAAACTTTAAAACCAAATAAATATATAACATTAGCTGATTTCTTGGTTATTATAAAATGTACTTGTTCTTAGTTATTATAAAATGTAAATGTAATGTACAGATTGAAGTTACAAACTAGTATGCAGTCCACCTGAAGGCCTGTGGTAACTGCCATCTGTAAGCAACTTTTTAAGGAGCAGGGGTTCTATCTGAAGTCGATAACAGATCCAATGTAACTCTCGAGCCCAAAGATTGTCGTCTTATTGTGTAAAAGTTTTATATAATTACTTCTAGCTTTATGCAAACAAGTATATACAGAGGTAACGTTAGGAAAATGCAACGGTTTGTATAAATATAATATAGTCAAATCGCTAGATCTATTATTATGGGGTCTTCCTGTAATTACAACAAATCTTGTAAATATTAAACTTATAATATAAATGTTGGCACAAGAACTTCATTGTAATACTCGTAGTACACTATAGGGACGCCACAAAGTTTTACAGAAGGACAGATATACGAGTTCACGTGTTGTGACAATGGGATCTCAGGCCAAACTAAATACAAAACGAAATACATAATTAAAAATATTAAAACAGAAATCCGACTGCTTAAAAAAGATTGATCGCCTTCAGTTTCAGTTCATTGCTATTCTAAAAAAATGTGCTTTCACTCCCCCCGCCCCCCTTTTTTTCACTATGTCACTTTGACAATTGAGTCAATTCCAATGTTATGTAATATGTTGCAATTCGTCAAGTTTGGACTCCAAAGCGTGCCAAAGAAATGGACATACATACAAACATTCATACACACATCATACATATACACATACACCCGAAAAACATTATCCTTATAATGCTGGCGGGTAAAAACTAAATGAAAAGTGCAAATGTGCAATAGCAATAGATAGTGTTATAAGAAATGACTGGTTTGTGTACCGTACTCAGGCTGGGCACATTTCATGCGCGTCTTAGTGCAAGTCGTAAATGCGTGCGCTTTTACTGCTGTCGCACGTACTACGAGCTTTCAGTCCGTATCCACCGTATTTTATAGGTAACATTTTACAGGTTTTATTTCCAAAGACGAATTAAAACTCGCTAAAGGTAAAAACTAGAGATGCCACGAATAGTTATTTAGCCGAATATCGAATATTCGGCGCGGCTCTTGGCCGAAGCGCTGAATATTCCGCAACACATCGTACTTTCCGTGGGTCACAAAGTCACAATTCGCCACTAACAAGTTTAAACTTGTATCACAGAAGGTGTAGGTAGGCAGGAATCTAGAAGCACCAATGATGATTCATGTCCACTTCGAAAGAAAAGGAATGTCTATGAAAATGACTAAACCATTGAGACATGATAGTTTCTGGAATTGTTATAAGAAGATCGCTGCAGGAAATGTGCGTTCAGATGAAAGTGTGGAACAGAAAAGTTCGGTTGCAAAGTAAATTAAGTTTTATATGGCATCTGTTTGCCGGATAGATCAGACAGAAGACCCTTAAATGTTGCAGTCACCAAAGCAAAACTTTGTTGTTAAAATTTATTTTTCATCTGGCTGTTTTCGTAAGCAGATATAATTTATGAGGAAAAATGCAATAGCTATCGACAAATGTAGAAAAAATTGTTTTCATTCATCATAACTTACCACTGGTGTATTTTAAATATATTTTAATTTATTGGTAAAATAACCATCTTTGTGAGTAATATTAAAGGTTCCTCTTTTCATAATTTGCTATTATGCTATGGTATGTATGGTATATGGACGACTACGACCCGCGTGGCGGAGCGGTCACAATACTGGTCTGCCACGCAGTGGGTCCCGGGTTCGATCCCCGGCCAGACAGACATCTGAATGATGAGTTTAGATTTCTGTTTTGGGGATTGGGTGTTTGTGTATTCGTCTTTGTGTGTATTAGTCGTGGGTGCCAACGACTAAGGAGAAAATCCTACTGTGGGGCTATAAGTGTAAAAAGCGTTTATGTTTATGTTTATATATAAGGATATTTTTGGATAAGAATGAAGTAGCAAACGAACATGCAGTCCACTTAATGGTAAGTGGTCATTGTCACCCACGGACATTTGTAATCCACTTCATATAAAACAGGGGTTCTATCTCATGTTAATCGTAGATGCGTTGTTACTCCCGAGGATTAAAATTGTCTCCATTTAACAAAACAACCTAATTAGAAATATGACAATCATTTTTGAGTAGAACAAACGAATTCCACGAAAACCCCTTGGTTTTATACATTTCTATTAAAATTTCACTGACTTAAGTGATGACGACATAAACTAAAATAGATGGTTGACGTAAGCTACATCGCGGTGAACAAAAATTATACGGCGAAAGCAAAGGTCATTGTCGTCATAAAGGGACTAAATGCATACACGTTTCGCTTCCTACATTAGGTAGTCAAATATTCTACTGTACCCTTAGTACAAGTGGATTACGTTTCCTTAAAACGATCACCTTTTACATTTTCGCTCATTTATGCATGAAAACGTAAAGGGTGATCGTTTTGCGATCGACATTGCTCCTAGTAGCATATAATTCCGTGACACGTGTCTGATGTTAACTCGTATGCAGTTAGGCAAAGCTGGTAGTGGTCAGGAGGTGAATGGGTTACCGCGTTGGATATACTTTGGAGGACACGTTAAGTAACCGTTGTTTTTATAATGGTTAAACCAGGAAGGTTGACGGTAAATGAAGCCTAAGCACACGTACTGCAACCACATCATTACGATGGCTGAGGGCGTAAATTAGTATGAAAATATATCAATTTATATTTATTTACAAGGTGTTACAACGTAAGTAACACCTTGTTCGACCGGGGAGGTACTACTGCCACACTTATTTGTAGCGTGAAGTGGTTTTTGCGTTACGGTGGAAGGGAATGGTGGTCGGCTCACTCTTTTTATTTTTTT
>MOOZ01000804.1:139820-150334 GCA_002930495.1 Cecropterus lyciades
TTTAAGAGTCCATAGCAGACTAACAACGTGACCCGTTATTTATATTTGTTGAGTTGCATTAAACTGCACACGGTGTGTAAATTTCATTGAAATCGGTTCAGTAGTTTAAGAGCCCGTTGCGGATAAATAACGTGACACGTAATTTGTATAGATCCCGCATACTCTAATGTCCCGTATACTAGAGCCTTGACTATAATAATGTGTTATTAAATTTCATGCACGTATGCATTTTATTAAAATTTACCGACCTTAGAGAACATTATGAAGACCTCTCAGGCATTGAGGTCTTACGATGTTTTCCATTGTAGTGGAATTACGAAGGAGATTAAAAAAATAATTATTACTTATCATATATCACTATAACTTAACATGATGAGATGATGAAATATGAAAATAGAGAAATCAAAAAAATAATAATAATAAATAATATCTAATAACAAAAGATGTTAAATGATTATTACTACTTAGCGAAAATACCAAAATTTATGCACATACTAATGTAAATATTGTTTCAAACGCATCACGTAGCGTACTATTTTAATTATATATGTTGGAGATTGGAGAACGGAACGTCAAATCTTAATTGATTTGGGCGTATTCGGATACGGTGGTGGGCAACACTAAGGTGACAGAGAACGTCAATAAATGTTAAGAAAAGCAACCGTGAAGCGGTCAGCGGGCACCTTTGGAGACTGACGGTGAAAACAAATGTAGCCAATATACGTCCAACTTCCTCGCATTCCAAAATGTTATTCATTGACATCCGACTTGAATCTGCATATTGTGATTTTACACTGAATCTTATTTCCCAAAACCGCGATGGATGAAGAGCTGAGAGAAGAAGAACGCGCACACTCTACCACCTTCCCTGCGTTATATAGAGCTCTCAGATTATTTTCTTAATATATTGTAAACCACAATATTCAACACACCTGTTGATGTTTTTCATTTACTATTTGTTGTTTCCATACTAAAATTACGTACAAAATATGTTATTCAAAGAAATCGAATTGTCTTTCGTCAAAATACGTACCCAATGTCTGTTTATTTCATAAACGATGGAAGCGGTGGGGAATCTGATTTGTCATTGTAAATATTCACGAAGCATTCATATGTTTGTATTACGGAATAATTCGATTTCTTCACAAATTTCACAGAACTTTTCCGTATGAATAATTCACTCCTATTACATTACGATACTTTGTGTACATTTCATCAGCACAATATTACAAAATCATTTAAGTTTCAATGAAGTTTCTTCAAAACCGATTTAGCTGGTTTACAAATTAGTAAGATAAGGAAGACTAGAGTTTAGAACTGACACAGGGTATTGTATTTAAGGTGTTTGAGTTGTACAGATTATGATCAAAGTATTTATTAACATATTAGTTGGTATAAGGTATTCTTCTATTGATATATTAGATACTAGCAGTGCCCGCGAAATCGTTCGCGCAGACTCTAATATAATCTATCCATCCTTTTAACTTTTGATTTCCCCTACTGGATATAGACCTTCTCTAATGGAGGTTTCATCATGAGGCGGCATGGGTACACTTGCTTCCAAGCGCAATCTGTCTTGCGTTGAACCTTTTATGAGATAACCTCCTCTAACTTGGAACTGGAGTATCGTATCAGTCGTTTTTGATTAGGGAGATTAGTTGTTATCTCTTTCTCCCGCTCCTTGCACTTGGACCCTTAAAATCCCAGACAGAGTTTTATCCCCCCATTTATCCCGTATAGGGTGAAGTTTCCAGAAAATAATTTATAAGAACTTACCTCGCCTATTTACATTATTTCTATCAATAGAGACTTATCCCAATTAGATTAGGAGTTAGAGTTTTTTAAACCGGTGGAATTCAAAACAAACTTTTAACCCTTATTTGTCACCTAAGGGATAAAATTTCTAAAAAAAGTTAAAATAGGTGTTCTGTTATTTAAAACTGATAGGATTTCTGTAAAATAAGCGTACTTTCAAACAAAAATTGAATGCCCAATTTACCCCGTGCGAGTTGATTGAAAAAAAAAACGTTGAAAAAGATGTTCCACTGTACCAGTCCAAGAATCCGAATACTAAGTTTCATACTGATTGTATCAAAACGGACTAACAAACAAACTGGAAATCCCTTTTACACCCTCTTTGTAATTGATTTACGAAACTTACCTTGAACAATGAACTGGATATTCTGATTTTATCAAACTATAAAGCTAAATACTAAGTTTCATTGACATTGACTAATTTTCATTGCATATATGAAAACATTCTTAAAATTTCGTCCTCTTTTTAACCCTCTTAATTGGGTTGATTTTCGTTAAACGGTGAAATTGGTGTCTCATTTTATCCAACCACGAAGCCAAATATCAAGTTTATTTATCATAAATTATATCCTAAAGAATCGTCAATTCCTATTTAACCCTCTTAGGGGTTTATTTTTCAAATATATATGGTGAAATAGATAATTCATTATATCAAACCACAAAGCTACATACTAAGTTTCATTGAGCTTGCACCAAAATTGACGGACTTTTCGAATTTTATAAAATTTCGCTATTATTTGCAGCGAAATTCCATGGCCCTATAAGATGGCATACATACATTTGTGTTTACCCATCAGAAGAATTGGTTGAAACTCGTCCTCTCAATCGAGGGTCCGAGGTTCGAATCCCAAGAACGCACCACTGATTTTTCTAAAATTATGTGCGTATTAGAAGTTAATTATCACAGCTTTACGGTGAAGTAAAACATCGTGAGGAAACCTACACACTTGAAAGTTCTTTAAAAAGTTCTCAATGGTGTCTGAAGTCTACCAATTCGCACTTAGCCAGCGCAGTGGACTATGGTGTGAAACTGTCTCAAATTGAAAGAAGACCCGTGTCCAGCAGAGGGACAATAATGGGGTGACGGAGATCAGAAGGAGAGTAATGTTTTTCGAACGTATGTATGTAAGTCCATTTCTTTGGCATGCATTTAGGCATACAGTTCAAACGGCTTGACGAATCATGAGTTAATATGTCATATCTGTCTGTCATCAGAATAGTTTCAGTTCGTAAAGTGATATAGACTATACAATTTTAAAAAAATAGCACCTGTGAATAGATAAAAAGGGGGCAAGGGTTTATCATCAGGATAATATGGATATCTAATGGAAGCTAGTATATAAACCATTCCAAAATTTTATGTAACTGTTTTGACATAAACTAATAAAAATATATATTATTATTAAAACAAAATACCGACTGCAAAAAAATCAATGGAAACTGATGGAAATCAATTATTTTTAAGCAGTTGGGTTTTTTGGAGTTTACTCCTTAAGAATCGATTTTCATATAAGGCGCCGGGTATGAGAAAAATATGAGGAGTAAAATTTAGTGATCGAATGACCTTACGTTATTGGTACGCAACCTATTGTGCGCAACCTTTCCCTTTTTTATCTGTCGGATAGATGGCGCTGTTTACAACGATTGAAAATTACTTCAGGTTTTCTCATCTGTCGCAAAGTTGGCATTGTTTAAAACAATTGAAATTTGCTTCAAGTTTTTTCATCCGTCGCATAGATGGAGCTGTTAACAACAATTGAAACTTATTTAAATTTAATTTTATTGCGCTTGTTTATACAATCGTACTTAATGAGTAAACTCCAGTCACTTTTTTCTTTTAATATTCTTAACAATGTTACGTGTTAAAATCTTTTTTATCTCTCAAGGCTGACACTTGCAGCGCTTACCCAATGTTTCGTGGCCCTCTAGTAAGATTTTGTGCAAGCGGTTAAACCATCTGTGCTTCTCTTGATTTAATAACTGCTATTTTTATCTTTCGTACATATGTAAATACAGTATCGAGTATTAGTATGATATTAACCGTTTCGATATTAATTATCAATTTATGTCACAACAAATGTCACAGTAGGTGTGATGGCAATGACAGTTTTATTAAATGATATTAGAAGACAGGACGAACACGTAGTAAGTTCTACTAACGTAACTCCGATACTATAACACATAATGAGTATATACGTATAAGCTGATGAGATGGGGTAAGAAATGGATCCCAAATTAAGACGAGCCAAGCGTACGCTTAATTAGAGAATTCGGTTTGGAATGCCGGTAAACCCGTATTATTAACATTGCAGGCTTTATTTAATGGTAGTAAAAATATTAGAGGCTTCCGTACTATGTTTTTCATTGACTTTTTTGCATATTGCTCATTTATAAGAGAGATACTATTTCAATGTAATAAAGATCGAATATGATATGATCAAAGATGCTATTTGATGTAATTTTTATATTTGAGAGCGTATATTTATATACGTGTTTGTCAGTCGAGTTCCCGATGCATTCATAAACTTTTATTTCATGTAAATTAATCCATTAACCTTTTATTATCCACTGCTGGATTGGCCTTGCCCTTGATGTATTTTGCCAATAGTCACGGTGTCTGGCATGCGTGTTCATGACCGCAGTAGGTGGCGCTGTCACGCAAAAAGAAGTTGCTTCTACCTATCTATCTAATTTTTAATTAACTCTATTGTATTTTATTTTTCTTATCTATCTATTTTGCCCCTTTAGTTGCCTTCCCCGGGAAGAGAAAGAATGATGCAATCCAAGACCGTCACCGCACAGCACAATATGTACATTAATACAGTAAATGAATTCACATTTCACTTTCAGTTCCATCCAATTACTTTGTTGCATTAATTCAATTGGCAAACGAATTGTCTAAGTAGCTGTCTAATCGAGAACGAGGTAACGATAAACGATTCACGATTTCTCTGTATGTTTACATCCAGGTTACCGTTTAGAACGAATCTGGGGGTCTAAAAGACCTACATGCGTTCACGACTTAGTGTGCGTTGGTGTCTAGGTCGAACTGCCAGCGTCTACAGGCGCAGCAGAACCTGGCCTTGCGAGAAATCGTACGGGCCGGTCTCTTCGTCAGGAACGACGTGGTGAGGCGTGACCTTAAGATCGAAACGGTCGAGGAAATTGTGGTGTGGGGATGGCAAGTATCTTTTACATTTGTATATTATATTACAATGTTTTTATTAAAATTTTATTAGAGAATTGCCCGGGTAAAGAGGGTACCCCCCGAGGCCCCAATAATCCCTGTCTAACCGCTCTTATGTCGACTTAATCGTAACATACGAGAGACCGGAGGATAAGACGTCCCCAGTTGGTTAGTTAGATTTCCCTCTAGTATATAAAGAAATATTTGGTCTTGTTTATGATGTGAAATTAAATTGGCAATTAAAAGTATTGAGCAAAGAATGCACTTTAGTTATTGCTGGATTGTTTTTAAGCGAGTCTCATAACACTTAGGACTAGTGGCATAGCGTGGGGGAGGCAAAGGAGGCGGCGGGCTCCGGGCGGTACATTTTGAGGGGTGGCAAAATTTCTTTTGTCGTAATATATATTTTGGTTTGCGGACCCTTTTTTACTAAATGGGTGGGTGGCAAATTTAACTTCGGCCCCGGGCGGCATAAACCCACGCTCGGCAGTGAGCCGAGGATACATAAATCTTTTAAACAATTACCACCTGTCAACATCTTACTGTAGTAATACAAACAGATCGATATTTTTCTTGCAAAATTAATCTTAATGTTGTTAAAAATATGTATAAGGCTACTAAACCTGTATTGTTTTACTTCTATGAAGTCTCTTTCAGAAAGGAGTATGGATTCAATTCATAATTAATATTTTTTAATACTTTGCTTATAACTTGTAACTAAAACCCATACGTTTTAAACTGTTTTTTTTTTATTTATCTTTCTATTATTTCTTTAATCGCTTACAATGGAGCCAGTCTCAAATGTTTCTCATTTACAATCTGTTTTGCGACGGATTCAAAGTTGAATAGAGTCCGGTCAGAAGATTCTAAGGGTTTTGATTAATCAGTTTTGAAGTACTGTCGAATGATGAAGTTTTTCGATCAGCCCGTTTGTTAATAATTTAGAAGATTAACAGCAGTTTAATGAATTGTTTAGTGCAAAATTTGTAAATAGATATTGCTCTCAAATCTACCATATTATCTGTATTTCACATACCGATCCAGACAATTCGTAATTTATCTTAATATATAAAAATGAAATGGTGTGTGTCGTGGGGTGTTGGAAGGTTATTATTGTCACGATTTTCTACGATAAAAAGATTTTTTTCTTATCGCTCAATTTTTTTAAGTTACAGAAAATTATTTTCGATTTTGTAGTTCAGCTAGTTATAAAAGCGTCGGTTTTAGTTTATTTTTTAAACTATAATTTATTTTGTAGTTTTTAATTCAGCTGTCAAACCAGAGTGTCAAATATTAAATTTGATTCCGCTTGCATCAAAAAAAATCATTCCCTATTTTACCTTCTTAGGGGTTGATTTACCAAAAATGGTCCATATTCCATTATATAAAATCAACATACTAAATCAATGATACTTAGTAATCACCATTCTAAGTACTAAGGATCATAGACCTAGGTCTTAATCAATCTAATCTGGAAAATCTCACGATAAGCTTTTATATGATATAAAATTGTATAAACAAACTGATGGGTTTGACAACTACAATTTGTTTTTCTTTTGAGTGCACTGAAATAAAAGCTTGTTTTTAAATAAATTTAATAATTATATATAAGCTTCTTAAGATATTATCGAAATGATAATCACTCTACTCATATCTGTCAATAAAATATCTATAACCATTGACACCATGCACCCCACGCTTTTTTTAAAATAGAATTTTTTTTTTTTACTCACACTATTATTAATTTATATTCATTGAAATTTTTAACACTATTTTCTTAATTTAAATTCATTTAAATTTATTAATCATTAATATGTAAGTAGCAGACGAGCACCCAGTCCAACTGATGATGAGTGTCCACTGCCGCCCGTGAACATCTGTAATCAACCCCAGATAAGATTACGTCTTATCAGAGATTAACCGGAGATGCGTTCCGATAAGTATATCTCCCTTACCACACCCTTCAGACCAGAACGCAACAATGCACAACACTGCTGTTATTAAGCAGAAATAGGTGTGGCGGTGGAGCTTCCAGAGTCGAACCACAAAGAGTTCTATCACCTTTTAAATTCCTTCAATATTACTAAATTAACAAGGCATTATCAACGAATTAACAAAATTGGTAAAAAAGTACTAATTTCATTACATAATTTACGTTTATAGATGAACGGATCATCTTGTAAAGCGCTAAGTTCCTAATTGGCGTATCGTGTCCCATCATACAATACTATGTATGACATAATCATGTTACTATTATCTACACTAATTGTAAGAAGTAGTATAATTCTGTCATTACTTTTAGGTAGCTATCAGATTAATTATTGCAGATTTAATTATTTATAAGATATCTTTTTTATTACTTTAATTTTTAAATTTTTGTCTTTTTCTTTTTTTGTACGGACAGACAAATAGACTTCTTGAGTGACAAGGAGACATTTTTGAGGTAAAATTCAGTCTATATATCATTAACTACTCTATAAAATGTAATGAAAATTAATATTATGTTACATTTATTAAACGTGGAAGAAACCGCGCGGCACATCTAGTATTTAATATTAGTACGACATTGACATTGGATCTACCACCAACAGTGTTGTTCGTAGAACCAATGATGTTTGAAGCGACCATCTTAGCTCAGGGATAGCAAAACATCAGTGAGAGACTTCAGAAAAACGAATGTTCTATATGAAGTTGCTTACAGATGTCCATAGTCGGTAGTAATCATTTAACATCAGGCGCTCGTTTGCTACTTCTACGGTAGGGTATTACCGTGAAAATTATTCGACTAGTATTAATTGTAACTACTAGAAAATTTCAAGTATCATTTATTTATATGGGTTAGTTTTAATTAACAAACATCGTGAGCACTCCGGTTCTAACGAAACGGCGCTTACTAAAGCGAATGCACTAATTCGAAACCAGTAACGGTCACGCACACATATTACGTACACATTGTAACCGCTAATTTCTTAGCAACTAATTTTCAACCCGACTGAAGTTAATTTTAACCGACCAAAATAATTTGTTTATCTAATAATTGTAAGAAAGAAAAAATGATTGTTTTTCGTAAAGTACCTGTTTCAGTTTTTTTTTATTTGGTAATAAAAGTATGTATTCGTTATTTATAATTTGTAAGGAAATAGTGATATAAAAAAATAATAACCTATACATAAGATATACATAAGTTATATAATATACATAAGAAACACTCAAATCACGAAAGCTACATGAAATTCATGCCATGGGAAACCAAAACTACTGGTTTTCAGTAGCATCCTATTTTAGTCGTGTATTGCGGTCGACTGGACATACTTCATTTCAATTTTACTAACTTACTTTCATTAAAAAAAACAATATAAAATATGTATATTACATATACAAGAAGATATTTATAGTATCAATAATGTAAAGCCTAAACCTACATTATATAACTCCTAAACAGTTGATATATGTACATGAAAATTAAGAAATTCATATATTTTGAAACATATTGTAGTACAAACGCAGCTCCGTGAGAAGAATTCTAAATTATATTGTTTTGTATAAATAAATAAAATAATGACTGATTATAATATGGTATTGTTACAAGGATTCAAGTCAAACAAAAAACACAAAACACAAAATTGGCTACAATGCCGCGCGTCATTTGACTGACAAATGCTAATGTCGTGAAAGCTTTAACAATTTTGTAGTTGCTGTTGGCTCTATTGGCCTTTACAGCTTTTATGGCGAGCTTAAAGCTCGAGCCAGGTCAAGAAGACTGGGTTGGAAAGGGGAGATGGCTTTGGTCCGCGTTGCCGGGTTCCTCGACCTTCCTCCTTCGCCAGAAGGAGGGACGGTTGTGGATCCAGCTATTGCCGGAGTCTAGGCCTTCCGCCTCTGGAATATCTTAGATGGAGATTGCGACTGACCCAAGGGCACCTCCTGTGAAGGTGTAATAGTTTTAACATATTACATTCGTTACATCGATCTGCATTACGTTTGTAAATACTTTTACATCTAGCTATTTGATATTTTAGTCCACGACTTATTCTCTGTGTTGTATTCTAAGCGTACCTACAACTTTACCTACGACTTTCAAGATAATTCTTCAGGATATGTCCTATTTAAATATGAATAATAATTTTACTATAAAATTTAATAAGATACATTGTACATTCAACTTTGTAATCATGTAAAAGAATTACATTCTGTAGACTATAAGTTTGCAACTTTTCGTAAACATCACTGAGTTACACGCATTACATTGTATTCTCTAAATATAAGTTCCAACTCGAAAGGACACTGAAGCCGAAACTAAGCTTCGTGTTTAGACCCCGAGTCCTAGACAATCAGCGAATAGTTCTCGAATTCCACATTTGGTCACGTTGGAAGGAATTCCAGTTGGCCAATGGAATTCCAATATCGTGGTCCCTGGCATTTATTTGAACGTCGAATGTTTATTCATTGAATTCAACCGTCAATATGCTTTTCACCTCTTCAATTATGAATTTGTATTTAGCTAACACAACATTATGTTATATCAGATTAGCTTTATGACTGTCCTTATTATATTTGCTATTATAGAAGACATTAGTTTAAAAATATATAAATAATAAGTTACGATTAATTTCAAAAATAATTATACTAAAGTTGAGCTCTTTTACAAGATACGAATTAAAATCGTTAGCATCTATTTGAAGCGTCGACTACCGATTTAATAATACATCGATTCTAAATAGGTTTCATTTCAATTACTACATTTATGAAACATACACACCTACCTGGTATGTAATATATGGGACTTATTCCAGAAGTGACAAATGTAGTTTTTTTTCTGTAAATATTGTTCGCCACTGTGTTCAGCACCTTGTAGTACTCGGATATCAAATCTATTTAATTATATTTTACTACCTGTGCCCGCGGTTTAACCCGCATTAAAAAAATGTAACATGAAATAAATATAACCGAAATTTATATATTTAACAATCCTAACTAAATATTATAAATTTAAAGAACATTGGCAGAAACTGACCTTACAACATTCAATACAAAACGAGAAATATCTTTAGTTAAAACAAACGAAGGGACTACCTCCCCTCTCCCTCTCTTTGGTACTTAAATAATACTTGAATAACCTGTATCACATAAGCATTTTACTTCTATTAAATATTCAGTTCCTGGATAGTATAAAATATTACTGACACTTTTAACTACCACTATGCAATAAATGTCGAGCCCTTGCACTGTGAAAACAAAATAAGAAAACAAATATAAGACCGATTTCCATGTCACATGAAGGGGAACTTATATAAGTTTGACTGCTATGTCTGTCTGTCTATGTGTCTGTCTGCGGATACACAGCTCCTAAACAAGTGAACCGATTTTGATGCGGTGTTTTTTATTAGACAGCAGGTTTCCGGGCCCTGGTTTTTAAAAATGTTTTATCAAAATCGTTTCAGTCAGTTATTAGAAATTTATCTGGCAGCAAAATATATTGTTTTACTGCATATCCAGACGAACCGACGGTCAA
>MOOZ01000804.1:166441-180135 GCA_002930495.1 Cecropterus lyciades
AAAGCTCCGCTTACGAAGAGGATTGAAGTGAATTAAACCTAGTTAATATCCTATCAACGTGTATGCAATGTAATGGAATTAAATATACTATTTGAATAGGTATACAAGGACACATACTGTTTCTCAAAATGTGTTTTCATATTCTATTTCCATTGACTTTAGTACGAGTTTATTACGGTTCCACAGTACAATCATTGTATGTGTTTTCACCCATCGTTATAAAGTATATTGTCTTCAGACATATCTAGATATATCTGAAGACGAAGACGTAAACTATCAATGTTTATTGCAATGTATAGGTGAAATGTAAACAATCTACATATATAAATAATTCCGTGAATGCGTACGGTAGATTTGATTAAAACCTTGCGTAAATAATAAAACTTAAAAAATATTGATTTCAAGTCGACAACATATATCCGCAAAATTTAGATTATTGAGTATTTTTTTAAATTATAATGGTGCTAATAGTCGGCATATTGGCCACTCGGATGCCATCTTGAATTCTGTAAAGCCGATTCACGTAATAATAGGATAAATATGACATCTAGCAGCGTTATTTACCTTATATAGTTTTGATATTTTATACTAGATGGCATTACAAAATTTTACCTCGCATTTCTGCATCACGCTGCCGCGCTGTTGAGAGCGTGTGTAGGTTCGTATAAATATTATGCTCGGAATTTGAACTTGGGTGTCGTTAGCACTAGGACCAGTATATTAAACTGTAAACTAGCTACAAGTGGTGGCGTCTAGTATCTGCTTCTATGTCTAACGTGTAATACCTTTAAGTTGATTATAACTACAAAAATATCTACCTACATTTTGTAAAAGATTATGTATGAGTCACAGATTATGTATGAGTATGAGTAAGTATTAAATTCGTATTAAGGGCAGATAGCGGAACACCTCAACTAAAAAGATTCGACATTAACTTAGTGTGCTTGCTTTTTTCCTTTATCCTTATTTATTTCGTACAACAGATAATTTGATTGCAACTCCAGTTTATGTCCTGCTGACAACCGACCATCTTCCATAACTGGGAAGGTCATAAATTTACTTTAGGACGTAGCAATGCTCAATGCTGTTTGAAGTACAAAGGTCTAACTTAGTGGCAAACTCCAGTCGAACATTCGATCGGAAGTCTGAAGCGTACAAAGTACGGAAGGCAACTAATAGTCACCCACGCAAACCTTAGGGGTTGTTTAACTTTCTACCAATTATTAGTAATAGTTCAAAACTCACTCGGACTCTGCGCATGGCGGCCACAATCTCCACGCGGCTCGTGGGCCTCGGTACATCCATAGTTCCGATGTACTGAAACAAAATCAAATACATTTATGTTATTATAGTTATAAAAATATATGTTACTTCATCATCGTGACACTCTTAGGTGAGCGGTCATGCTCATCATGCTGTGGTTTTCCCTTTTTGAGTAGCTGATGTACGTGCCTCATGCAAAAAACTCGAAGATCATAAAAAATACATTCAAATGTAAATTGGCAATAATTTTGTACTTTGTATTTATATTTATTTATTTATTTAACGCTTTTACTTAATTTAACATTAAGACAACTGAGACCATTCCAATGATACGTTACATGTTACAATCCGTCAAGCCGTTTAATCTATAGAGCGTGCCAAAGAAATGTACATACAAACATACGCTCGACAATCATTACTTTCCTTTTACATAATCCGTAATCAGTAACTTGTATTTTTAACCGACTGTGCCTGACACAGTCGGGTAAAAATATAATAACGTTACTGTTAATATCTGTAGACTATGTGTACACCTGTGGAAATAAAATAATTATCAAATTGCGTTGAATTCGTGCAGTTAATTTGGAGTTCTCGGTATTTAATAAGTTATTAAAACGCTTATGACTTTATAAACAGTTACCTTAGGTAAAATAGCATTATTATTTTTTTGTTATGACTATGAGAGGTTTGTATAATTTTATTTTTGAAATTTGTGTAACCCCATTTTCAAACTAGAATAGTTACACCTATCCTAGTTAGTCAAACATAAATTCCTCACGAAAATATTGTATTTAAATGTTTGACGATTACTTCGCGATGCCGTAACCGACTAATAAGATTCTAATGGCAATACATGTGGCTAGTTTCAGGGAGTTCCATGGAAATTGAAAAATGTTCAGCAGTTGCTGAGGGAAATTAGAAAAACTCGACTTCTTATAATCGTTAGTAACTCAGTTGTTTCTGAATATATTTCAATTTTATTTCTTTATTGGTATTGCGTCCACTGTTTTGTAGTCGTAATCCAGCGAAATATATTGAGCGCCAACCTTGGGACTTTGACAACTACTATATACTATCGGGTTGTACTATGTACTGCGTATGCATTAAAGCAACATATATTTTTGATATTGAAATTGGCATTATTTTTGTTATTAGTTTTTTAAATAGTTTCACTGCTGTTTCCTGATCGACTTTTGATTTATTCAATGTCAGGGCAAAAAAAAATATTTCGGTTTTGTTATAAAAATCAACTTGGCCTTAATTAATATAAATAACCTAACCGACTATAACTAGACACAAAATAGAAAATTATCGTTTCTACACTGTATCCAAACATTTTATCAAAATAAACGTTAACCTTCTGAGTATGAATCGTTGAGAAGCGCTATTGTTTTCGATTCAACGTTATTACATTGTCTAAGTATTAATTAAAATTTACTCGACGGAAAGAGTGAGTCCGTTCCATCTTGCTGGTGAAATTTCCGAACCACTTTTCGGTCGAATTAGCACATATCATTTCGTTTACCTAGCTTTTTTTGATATCACAGATCATAAATCAATACCTGTTTATGTGTTAATCAAATTTAACCCAAGTTTTCTGAATACATAAATATTAATAAGTGAACTGTTACACAGGGTAGGTCTCGCAATAGGTAACGGGTTTAATTCCTATCTGTGGGAAATAACTATTTTAGAATACAATATTACCCAATTTACCCCTAACATATTATGAATCTTATATGTAAAAACAATATTATTATAAGTAAGTTATGTTTTGAAATTCGATGAATATGGACTAGAACCGTCTGTTTTATTTATTTCTATGTATGTATATTAACATAGCCTAAGCCTTAACCTAACAAAACAAGTAATTCATATTATAATAAAACGTGTAAAAATAAAGTTACGGTATTTTATTGATGACATTCACAATAGTAAAATGTTTCACCTTAAACAGTCGTCTTTGAAATTTCAGAACTGAGTGAGATGAAAGTTCTTTAAAGGTGTAAAGCCAAGCTAAGCAATGCCGACTTATATCCGTCCAAAGGAAATGCGACATCAAGATGCTGTTCAAGACTGGAAAGGTTATAAATGTATTTGGAAATATAAAACATAAAGGTTCCGATAAGGTAATATGTGAAGTTATTTTGAGGAAAATAGGCAAATCTCTTACAGTAAACGGGGTGAACGCATCTTGGTTGTCACGTCGTAAGCCATTTTGTTGCGGGTAAAAATATTGCAGCTTCAATTTGTGACAAATTATTATTGATTGATTGATTATTATTATTAAATAGCAGGTCTTAAATCGTTAATGGCCTTACGATAGGGTTTGTAAGGATACACCCAGCTCAACAGCAGGATATGAAAGAAGCTACATAGATAATAAAATATTGACATTAAATAATATACATCCAAAGAACTTTGAAATTATCGCATTGTATTTTGCATGAATACAATTTCTGTAAACATTTCATATTATCTTAGTATATTAAACAAAGACACAAAAGCTAGTATTAGCTTGTTGACGCCGTAATAATAAACATTTATGATGAACAAACAGGTCCAGATAAATATTTACCATTTATCCAACGTTTACCATTAAGTAAATCGTTTGAAAATTGCTTTTTTAAGCTAAAAAAGTGCAAGCCCCGATTCACTTTTCCTGCAAATTTCCGCTTTATTCTAGTGCTCATCCTGTTAGGTACGGCTGCGATCTAGATTCATTTGTGTGGCAATTCTCTTTTTACCAACGGTGAGGTATCCGTTGAAAAGAAATATCTTCCATAAAAACCAGCAAATATTTTTTTGATTTATCGTTATTACTATCCGTCATACATAGACATTTATAGATAAGTGCTTTGAGAAAACTATCAAAGCATTTAACTTATATCCTTTCACTATAAATGTTACCTGTTTATATTTTTCTGTGTTGAAAGAAATTGTTTTCATAAAAAGTAGCAAATAACTTTTGAACAGCCAACGTTATTGCTGTCTTTGGCTCATATTTATTTTATGAGTGAGGCGCTTTGAAAACTACTATATTATAATATTAAGTATGGTTTCAGTTATCTCTGTTGATAAATTATTTATAAAAAATTGCTCTTTTACTATATTTCAAACACGAGTAAAATAACTTAAAGTTCGTTTGTGTTGCTTCATATTGATAACTTTATTTAAATCTGTTTTAACTTTGCCACAAGAAGCTTAAGTATACGTAGAAAGTCAGGAAGTTGGAGTATATCAAGGTGGTAGAACTCTTTGTGGTTCGACTACGGAAGCACCACCGCCACACCTATTTCTACCTCATAACATCAGTGTTATGCACCGTTGTGTTCTGGTCTAAACGGTGTGGTAAGGGAGACATAGTTTTCCGAGGCATTCGATCTTAGTCCTCAGGGGTAGCAACGCATCTGTTGCTAACCTTAGGTGAGATTTTGATCTTAGCTGGGGTTGCTTATAGATGTCCATGGGCGGCAGTAGCCACTTACCATCAGTGGGCTGCAGGCTCGTTTGCTACTTCCATACTATGTATATATCTGATATTTATATCTGATATTTCACGGTCATTGCAGCTCAAAAGCATTCAACTTATAACTTTTTCAACTTATAACTTTTTTATATAAAACTGTAGAAGTAAAGGACCCTACAGACCACCTAATGGTAAGTAGCTATTGCCGCTTATGGATATCCGCGATCAATTCCAGTTAGTATAGAGGTTCTCTCGTGAACTCATTATTGTCCCACAAAAGAATGATAGCTTATCTTTTGCGATTAACTCCGTTTGTTGTAACGAGTCTCCGGAGATATTTTGATTTTCATAAATATTATGTGTGATCAGAGTTTTACCTGAGATCACACATGCGCTGCGCTTAACACTGCTGTTATTAGGCAGAATAAGAAGTGGTGGTCAGCAACATGTCAATATTGTCAGTAATGTATACAATGAATGTTTTATTTAATTTAACTGAATAAACTAAAGAAACTAGTTGCCCTTCGCAGCGGTTGAAATTCGACCGTAATTAAACCACAATAAAAATTTATCTTTATTTCTATTACAACGTTTTTATACGTATTTTCCTATGTACATTAATTTTAAGATTTTTATTTAAATTGTTATTATAGGGAAATGAGATTTAATTGAGTAAGCTGCATTTAAAAACAATAACGCCTTATGACATACACATCTGACATATGACAATGTCAGCAACATTTTTTATATTGTCATTAGTGACAATGAATGTTTTATTTAATTTAACTAAATATATGTATTTTTAATTATTGTAAATAAATATTATGTTTCTGAATTCGTTCTCTGCATGAACATTAACCATACTTATTGCCACACTCCTCCATGCGCGCATTATTCATAAAAAGGGATTCAAGGTTTCGCTATTCCTGTAAGTATATGAAATTACTAAAAATTGAAAAAACAGAGATTTTATTAGCAACCGCATTAATTAACAATACAATATTTGAACCAGCAATAACAAATTATATATTATTTTACCTGTATGATGATATTGTTAATGCAAATTGCTGCTACAGAACTTTCTTTAATGTCCCTTACTGCTACACAACTTATATTACATAAATTTATATACCTAAGCGATCGGTGTTTAACGTGGTATTTTTTTATATTAAATGGGGCAAATAAAACTTTTCTGTTTGACATTCAGTCTATGTCTTTATCAGTACTCTATGTCTATAGACAAAATGATAATCAAAAGAAACAATTTGACAACATAGTATGTATGCGTGTAACAGATACGTGTGTTTGAGTATGTCAAATGCATGGTAGTGTGTGTAATGTTTTATTTATTGATTTAATGTACTTTATATTAGCGTTCTGTACTTCTCCTACATATCTATACTAATATATAAAGCTGAAGAGTTTGTTTGTTTGTTTGAACGCGCTAATCTCAGGAACTACTGGTCCGATTTGAAAAATTCTTTCGGTGTTAGATAGCCCATTTATCGAGGAAGGTTATAGGCTATATATCATCATGCTAAGACCAGCAGGAGCGGAGTGCCAATGTAGAATGTTTCAAAATCGGGGTTTTTTTTCTAATGAGAGCTTCCGCTGCATGCGCTGCGTAAACGGTTAAAGTTTCGTAAAAAATATGTACAACAGAATTGATCCTCTTTAAAAGACCTAAAAAAAAGTCAGCGACAGCATATGTCTATCTTTTCAGGTAAAATCACTGTACCCTTTTATATGCTAACCAAATTTCTTCCAAAATAATGCATTATTTGCGNNNAAAAATCACTGTATTCTAGATGCAATAAAGGCGCTCGTCTGCGCTACCAGTCTACCGTGTAGGCTGTTCATTCGTCTCAATTTGTCGCCGCCGAAACGGCGTAATTCGTATAAAATATTCTTGGTTGGCGTGAACATCGGTTAGGCTAATGCTTTTTACGTCATACACGCGCGAGATTAAACCTCGGTTTCATATTCAAATGAAATAGGATTTATTTTACGTTTATTTTCTGCGGCATACTTGTAGTTGTAAATTCTAAAGCGATAAAGCTTCTGATATTTGTAAAATAATGAAAATTTTCTTGATATTTAGGAAAGAAATAAGGGCTCCTGTTGCTATAGTTCTCGTACTTTCAGGAACTATATATGAAGCGACATTCTTAGCCCTCCGGGGTTTGCTGTGTATCTATGATCGACTAGTAGCACCCCTCTTCTATATTCAGTTGCTTACAGATATTACACTTATTATCACGTGGACTGCACGGTCGTTTGCTACTACAATCTGATTAATGTGTAAAAAATGTTATTAAGTATGCATTTGTAAGTTATCTCGGATTTTACTTGCGGGTCCATCTGCTTTACTTTCATTCTGTAAGTTCGCCCCAAATCCGCTTGCAAGACGGACGACAACTAGTTTATACAAATACTTAAAAAAATATACAATAGATTATATAGATAGTTACTTACTTAGTTCTTTACCAGTATCCATTCCGATAAAGTTTATCAATTTTACGTATTCTCTATGTGATGTTTCTGTTTTTTAATCAGAGCTGAACAATAGATACCATTGTTTTATTGACATTTTAATCGCCTAAGAAGTAATAACAAATAAACAATAAATAAAATCAATCATTAAGAAGACATTTTGATCTAATTATATTAGCGGGACATTTTTGTCAACCCTGGAAAATCGAGATAAATACTGTCCGGCGCAAAGCAGAACGTATGAACACGTTACGTGTACTGACCACCTAACCGTGAATCGTTAGTCGGTGAACTTGACAAATCGTTCACAATACATTGCCACAGATTTATGGGCTTAAGCAAGCTACCGGTTAATTATGAAAATATGCATTCTCATTTAATTCATTTCTCTCATTCTGGGCATCTCTCAGATTGAGAGGTGTTCAGAGTACACTGGGCTGGTTCTCTTAGAAGTGATAAGCTAGACACGCCTTTGAGTATTGTTTTATTTTTCGAAGAGGTTCCCTCAAGATGTTTTCGCTCACCGATACAACAAGTTATTATCAATTTCTAATACGCACATGTTGAAAAATCGTGCCGTGGTTCGAAGCTCGGATCCTACGAATCAGAGATCTAATTTTAGCCACTTGGTTATCTATCATTACTTCGTATATTATAGTATAATACTCACTCCGGCTCACGTACACATGAGGCGACCATCTTAGTTCTCGGGAGTAGTAACGCTTCTGTGGTCGACTTCAGACAGAATCCCTATTCTATACGAAGTTGCTTACAGGTTTACATGAACAGTAACCACTTGCCATCAGATGGATTGCATGTAGGTTTGCTACTTGCAATCCGAAAAAAATATTATAACAATTATATTATGTAACTATTAGGAACACTATACATGTGCACGCTGTCACAGGTGACTATTAGCAATTTGCATATTTAATACAGGAACACAGGTAACGTAGCAAGCAATACACCCTACATACCCTATATAATACACTAGAATTACATGTATACAGACACACATATACACGTACACACACGTACTCACACCCTTACAAAACATGTGTGGCGATCTCATTTTATATGTTTTATATTTCTTTTAAAACTCTTTGGACTAGATACAAATTTAGGAGATAATAATTTTTGACGAGAGAAGAAAATTGATTGTTATATTGTTTTGACTGTTAGAAAGACACAATGTTTTAGTTCGTTATTGTTTTATTGTAAATACTTTTAATATTTGTGTATAGTAAATATAGGTGTGAAAACAGTGAATGCAGTCTTTCCTTTCACCCTATAATTTGGTGACCCCGACGTGATGTAAACACGTAACCTTGTGATATAAGTGGTGATCATTAATAAGATTAATATAATAGAAAATTTTACTTATAAATGTGACCTCCAATGCAAAATTAACATTTCGACAAATTTTTATAATAGCCAGCTTAATCCCTTCTCTTGTGGGTTTCCATTTTCGACTTTTTGAAAGTTAAGCTGAACAAATACTAGTTAATACCATTTACTTTCTTATTTTATCAAACGAAAACCCAAAGGAATGTCAAGTAATTTCGCGAAACGAAAAGTTTAACCGTAGAAATAAAGTTACCAACTCCAGGCTGTCCGAAAGGCAACAATCACTTCAAAGCTATGTTAATCGTTTTAACGAGTTCGGATACAGTTTCACGTACTTTTAGTTCAAAAGGTCTCCTTTGTCCGAAGTTATAGACAGTTTCTGCTAATCCCACCTTTATTTATTGATGAGGAGGATCATTGTGAGGTGTTAAGGTGAGGAGTGTCGTATTAGTTAGTAAACGGTACGATTTTTTAAATTTTATTTAACAGAAATATGTGTACTTTTTCTGAATAATTTTTCAAAAGGAAAACGTAATTGTTTTAATAGGTACCTAGTTTTATACGTATGTATTTTGTTTAATGTTACTCATTCATCTATCTATCTATCTATCTTTTTATAACATAAAAAGCAAGCTTAAAAACTAAAACCCGACTACTAAAACACGTTCTAAAAAGTACGAAACAAGCAAATGGTCTCCACTGAAATTATTATGTACAAACTATTAAAAATTTAATAAATAAACAACTTACTTACACGTATTATATTTTAACGTATTTTTATACGTCATACTAGATAGAGATTTGTTTAAAGGATAGACGTGATCGTATGCCACTTTGATCTTATTTTATTATTATAATGAATCTGCTTTTGCTACAGTAGGTGGCATCTCTCATGTTACTTTTGGACAGGTCTTAAATCTAAACTACGCTTAAAATATGAAATGGTGATTTCCGATCAAAGTCTGCTTCGCCATAACCATAAACAATGCGCAAGGTCAATCTCAGAAGGCAGCGAGAGTACCCTTGAGAGAAAGGCGTTTCTTACACGCCCAGTTGTATGTGGCGTGCTGCAGAGTAAGCGCACAGAGTAGCCTGATTATTCTAGCACCCGAGGGAATAACTAAAAATATTGTTTACGAAAAACTACGGCAATAGCAATTTAATTTCGTTTAAAAAGACAATAGTCATGTCACTTTCATGATTCGTGTTCATAAAATATAATAAAATTCTATTTTACTTTCATGATTGTTTAACATTTAAATACCTACATTATAAAAAAGATTGTAAATTTTATAATCGTTTAAACAATTTAACATAAAATTAATTCCGTCTAAAACTAAAAATCCTATCAGAAACATTTTCGACTTCTACGCGGACGAAGTCGCGGGCAAATGCTAGTAGCCCATTACAAATATATATTGTTTGTGTTCTATCTAATATAATAAGTATATAAATGTGTATGTTATAAACACTTTTGTTATATATATATTTTTAAAGTATATCTATATGCCAACTGCCAACTATATATATATATATATATCAATACGATGATTTTATGAATAGAATACAATGAAAACCTTAAGTAGAAACATTTAATAATACAATTCAATAAAGAAAGGATATATTGTTAATACCTAAATAACAGCTTTTTACTTTAATAAAGTGTAAATTAAAAAAAATAGGCTACTTATATTTTGGAAAAAATGGATTCCAAGCAAGGAAATTAAAATCCAAAGACCTGCGCGACCCACGTACCAGCGTTACCGGTGTAAATGTCAGTTACTATCAGTCTTCTTTGATAAAAATATATATTTTGTTATAATTACTGAAGGCATGTATTTGTATCATATTACATTATTAAAACGCATGTAAAGCAGCGAGGCACTAGCTAGTATTATAAAAGTAGGAGTCTGTTATGGTTTCCACTTAATATTGAACTGATTACTATTTATACCTTCGAATGACATAATCTTACACCAAAGTTTTGATTAAGTTCCTTCTAATCCCATTGGAACCGATTTCGATGAAGTGTTATCAAGGGTCGCAAGTTATTTTAGGGTCGCCCTAGAATAACTTTTCCTCGTCATTTAGATTTCAATCAATTTGTTAATCAAAGTTACGTAAAATATTTAATTTGTCTTTCCACGGAAGCACGTAGTAACGACCATTTCATTTTTGAGCGAATGTTCCGTTAATATCATTGACATATCAAGAATTGAAATATATTGTATGTATATAATATTTTACTTCCCAACTTTAACTAACTACGCATCATGAAAAAACAGATTTTATACAAATAATCAAAGCAAATATCTTTGTTACGCTGATCTACAGAGTGTCGAGGCACTGGTGTGATATTAGTTATCATAACATTAGATTATTAGATTATGTCACATAGGTGATAAAACCTGGAAGCATTCCAATGTGACACGTTACGAATAGCTTTTAAAACAACGCGTGAAAATGATGTACACCTTACTACATTATTTTACACCAGACACAGTTGTTACATAGATATAAGATACGAGTAAATCATATAAACCTTATTAATAAGAATAAAGAACCTCAAAGATCTACAACAAATACAGTATTATTTTTTATTATACGAGGATATAATAGTATATCGACCCACGTGGTGGAGCAGTCACTATACCGGGCTGACGCGCAGTGGGTCCCGGGTTCGATCCCCGGCCAGACAGACATTTGAATGATGAGTTTATTCGTATTTGTGTGTCCATAGCACCCACGACATAGGAAAAAATCCTACTGTGGGGCTATGCGTGTAGAAAGCGTTTATTTATTATTATTATATTAGCACACGAGCATGCAGTCCACTTGGTAGTAAGTTATTGCCGCCATTGACATTTGCTGCTACATGGACATCTGTAATCAACTCCAGATAAGATCAGAGACTCACCTGAGGTTAGCCACAGATTCGCTACCCATGAGGACTAAGTTGGAATGCCTCAGATAAGTATGTCTCCCTTACCACACTCTTTAGACCACTTCAACGCAGCAATACTTAACACTGCTGTTATTAGGCAGAAGAAGGACAATTGTAATAAATGTCAGATAAAATTACATTCTTATCTGAGGTTATCCTCAGATACCTTGCTACGCCTCAAGTCAATGTTGAACCGTCTTGGATGAGCATGTCTCAACGAGACCAGATTAGGTCAGATTGAATACGTACAGACTATACAGTACTTTATACACTTCACTACGCAGCATTAAAAAGTCGTAAACCTTTTGCTGTATTTTTATTCCGTTACTTAAAACAGGTCATTAGAGACAACCCAGCATCATCTGTATCCGCTTATATCTAAGACCTACAACTGCAACTTTTCAGAAAGATTATTGCGGATTTACTAATTTTCTGAATAAAGTTCACTTAATCCCAGCTCAAGTCCGAGGCGCTACGAATGCTTAAATAATAAAACAACTTCAACGACTTATTTAACAATGGTGCAGAAGTGTTACTAAGTTTCCCGAATCAAATTTAAATGTTAAAGCTTTTGCGAAAGGCACTGCCAAGTTAAGCTTGGATTAATTGAAATATGCTGGAAATTGATTTAATCAAACTAAAACATTTAAATTCGATATGACCAAGCTAGAAAGAATATTTATACAGAATTATAATTGTAAGTACGAGTATTACGCTTATATATCGCTGCTTGGATTGAATAACAACACAAATAAAAAAATCAAACAATGTTTTTTTTTTTAATTTTGGAAAGGTCGGTCGGGAAAAATCACAGTGCAGTAGAGCACCAAGCTATTTTATTTTATATTGTATATATACATATTCTAGGCCTATCATTGATTAAACTGTATCTTTAACTTAAAATTGGTTCGACTATTTTGTACAGCATTAGTGAAATGTTTATTTCTCTAAATGTTCATTTGACAAAATTATTATCATCAGATGACTTCTTTTAAATTAGTTCTATTAAAAACACAAACGCCCCGACGGGTAAGAACTTGATGGCATTATCAAATATTATCGTTTAAAGATGTCATTTTAGTTACTATCATAGTCAAATCAAATAAACTAACGCTTTCTACATCATAGCCCCATACTAGGATTTTCTCCTGTATCGTGAAAACTATGGACACAGAACAAAGACGAATGCACAATCACCTAAACCCAGAATAGAATCTAAATTCATCATTCAGATGTCTGTCTGGCCGGGCATCCAACCCAGAACACATTTCTTGTGTGAGAGGTATGGTGACCGCTCCACTACGCGGGTCATCAAGTATAGGTATACCTATGAAATTGCCCTTTTGCCGTACTAGCCATTTCAAATCAAAATTATTTTTTGGCTGATAATTCCAATTTCAATTTTATTTTATTTTAAAAACATGGAATTATTTTTCTAAAATCGTCATTTGTTTAAGAGTTAGTGTTTTGTTTTATCGCATTCGAACATTTTTCGTCATCATGGATACGTTAAAAATTCGAGTAATTATGGAGTACGAGTACCGTCGTGGCAACAAAGCGGCGCAAGTGGCAAGCAACTTTATCGACGTTTACGGAGCGAACACTACAAACGAACACACCACCCGTTATTGCTTTGCCCACTTCCCTTCGGGAATTTTTGACCTGAAAAATGAACCCCGTGGTCATCCGAAAACTTTGGTCGACAGTGACGAATTAAAAACGATTGTGCAAGCTGATGATACTCAATCTACGGCTGAATTAGCAGCAGCTTTCTACATTAGCATCAAAATAATATTGGTCCATTTGCGTCAAATTGGCAAGGTAGAAAAGCTTGACAAATGGGTACCCCACGAACTACGTGTTCGCCTGCCCGAAGTACGCGTCGAGACGTGCCTTGCACTGCTCAACAGGCATACAAATGAAGGAATTCTGAAACGCATTGTTACTTGTGACGAGAAATGGATCCTGTTCGACAATCGTAAGCGCTCAGCAAGTTGGTTCCTGGTACAGTACCCAAACGGTGCTGGTAAAACGGTAGAAAGGTGATGGTCACTGTTTGGTGGCCTAACTAGGGTGTAATTCATCCCAGCTTCTTACCAAACGGGATGAGCATTATTGCAGATGTGTACTGTGAAGAACTGGACACAATGATGGAAAAGCTCGCACGTCTCCAACCAG
>MOOZ01000804.1:182753-199206 GCA_002930495.1 Cecropterus lyciades
CTGTTCTGGGTCTGGGTGTTGTGTATTCGTCTTTGTGTGTCCATGGCACCCACGACACAGGAGAAAATCCTAGTGTGGGGCTATGAGTGTATAAAGCGTGTGTGTGTGTGTGTATTATACATTCCTTTTACATATTACAGCTGGTAGAACCAGAGTAGTTCGGCCGGGGAAGTACCACCGCCTTACCTATTTCTACCGTGAAGTATTTGTTGCTTCTCGATGGAAGGGTATGGTTGCCGGCTCACTTATTTATGAGGCGACCACCTTAGTCCTCGAGAGTAGCAACGCATCTGCAATCGACTTCAAATAGAATCCCTGTTCTGTATGAAGTTGCTTACAGATATCCATGGGCGGCAGTAACCACTTACCATCAGGTGGACTGCACACTCGTTTGCTACTTCAGTCTGATAAAAAATAACATAAAAATAATATCACGAGTCTCTAAAAATAATATCAACGAGGTTTGATATAGGTTTGTATGTTTCTATTATACATACAAAGCGACGGTTCAAAACTAGTTTATGTTTGAACTTATAGGCTGAACCGGTTCAAGTCAAGGACGCAAGGAGTCACGAGCGTTCTCTAATGGCCTAACATCATGATAATATCAACAGGGCTGTTTCTTAGTATTTTTTAAGTTTTTACCCGACTGCGTCAGAAGGAGGATAACGTTTTTCGAGCGTATGCATGTATGTATGTATGTCCATTTCTTTGGAATGCGCTACAGCCCAAACGGTTTGACGGATTGTGACCTATGACATATCATTAGAATCCTCTCAGGTTGGAATGTAACATATGTTTAAAAAATAGCACCTGCAATTAGGGGGGGGAATGACGACTTTTTTTATTATAACGACAATATGGATATCAAATGAAAGCTAGTAAGTAGACCATTTTAAAAATATATATATTCTAAAACATTTACTTCAGTATTTTGACTAAAACTCCTACTAAGCGATAAATTAAATGTATCGTTATTAAAAAAATCGTTTTAAGCAGTCGGATTTTTTGTTTTAATAGTTATAACAATGTTACTAATTGTAAAATATGTACGTCACTTACCTACTCTAGTTGAAAGAAAGCGAACCTTAATTATGTGATGGAAGATTATTTAATTATTTATTATGTGGATTTTCGTGGGATTTGTGGATTAGTTTATTTCGTATTCTTGACGTTAGTCTGTCTGTAGCGGCTAAGAATCCATTTGGTTGATCCGTGGAGGGAAAAAATCTTCATAAATGGTTGTAAATGGAGTGACACTGCTACATCGACGAGCATAACTAGCGTAAAACAGTTTTTGAGTTTCGGTGAATAGGTCTGGTTGCCGGCTGACGTTTACATGCTGCAACCACCAAAGTCCTTAAGTAGCTGGAGTCTTTGATAGACTTCAGCAAGAACCCCTATTCTGTATAGCTTACATATATATGAATTTACACAATAGGATGGACTGCATGCTCGTTTGCTACTTCAGTCTTACTGATATAATAAATTCGAAACTTTATAAAGATGTCATCGGATTTTGCTATATTTTAGCGCACAAATAGTTTATGACGTACGGATTAACATATGGAATATTTATTGCCGTTGTAAACATGACGGAAGCTAGCCGCGGTAAAAATCTATTTTTACATAAAAATATGGTATTATCATGAGTGGTGCTGACTTAGCACTTAGTTTCTGAGATCAACTAACTGGATTTTTTTAATGTCACGTCTTTATAATAAACGAAGCGTGTTCAGGGTACGTACTTGTTGCATTGTTTGTTTTGGTTTAGATTACAGTTTTCTGAGATGTATGTTCCTGATATAACGAGAGTACCTTTTCCTGATGAGCTTCTTATCTATGCGTTTCTAAACTTCTCAAACTCAAACAGTCTGTTAAGCTCAATTTTCATTAAAGGCTATTCGAACATAGTTTCGCGGTTTACAAACAAACATTTGTACATATACAGAAACTCGGGTGGAACACAACCCTATGTTTGGAGAAGTTACGTTACTTGCGCATAGTCCTATGGCCGCATTTATAATGAAACTATTCAACAGTTCGTAATCTCAATTTTCATTTAATGTCTAAACACGAGTTTGAATGTCATACATAAACCATTGGACCGATTTTAATTAAACTTACTATTTGTAATGTATGTTTAATACATAATTGAAAACAGGAATGTATTTTTTTACGATTAATTCAAAACTGACAATACAAAAAAATACAGATACTCTAAAAAATATATATATTAAGATTAGGAAGAATAAATGAATTATTTTATTTCGTACACAGCAACAATATGTTAGGGTTCGTATGCATTTCTTGTAGTTGTACCTCAGAATAAGGCAGACGGGCCACGTCATGGGAAGTAGTCACCGTTTCCTACGGACACTTGCACCTTTGAGCAATGGAGTCATCTATGCATCGCCGGCATTGAAAAAGAGTTCTTTTTGCACCTTTCTTGAAGAGCCCCATGTCGTAGCGATCCGGGGAATACCTCAGGAGGGAGAGCTCATTCCACGTCTTGCACTTTCGACGCTGGAAAGAGTCCGCAAACCAAACCGTACAGGACCGCCACGGGTCCAGTTCATGTGGATGGATGTTGAGTTTATTTACAACTAGGTTTGCTCTGCGGTTTCACTCGCGTTTAAAAAATATAACATAACTCTAAATAGTAATACTGTTGATAGATTAGATGGATTTTAATTAAATTAAGAGTAATTTGTATAAATATATTTAATTATTAAAATAATTTTAGTAGTTTCAGTTAAAACAGACACATAAAAATTGCTACTATTACTTATTCTGTCCTCCAAATAAATTTTTGTAAATATATTCGATGTACAGACATACAGAACTGACATTTATATTATAAAAATGGATAATCCTCCTGAACAAAACAAGCCATACTTTCTTTTTTTTTTTTTAACGGACTGCTTCAGAAGGAGGATAATTTCAACTTATATATGTATGTTTGTATGTAATGTCAATTTATTTGGCACGTGGTACAGCCTAAACGGCATGTAATTTTGAAATATGGCGCCATTGAACAGAGAAAAGGAGGGGAAAGGTATGTTTTTGATTATAATCAAAATATCAACATAACAATATGAGTATCAAACGAAATATATTAAATTGACCATTATAAATATACATATATAAAAACATATACAATAGCACCTTTATGTTAATATGTTGGCGCGAAATCCTAAAATACTTTAAACAAGTAAATTATTATAAAAAAAATACACGACTGTAAATTTCAGCTTAAGCATAATAATTTATTGTTATCATAGGGTGCTCGATAATTTTGTTCGCAGTTTACAAACAAACATGTTTACTAAGAGAAACTTATCTATACCGTCAAGTTTGCTGTTACTGTTTAATTTTTGTTTATATTTATATAATTGTTTATATATTTGGCAGTTGGAAGAAAATCTTGGATAACACAGCCCTATCTACAGTGAAATTATGTTATTTGCTCATATCGTCCTAACGTCTTGCTCATCTAGCCACGAATCGACCTAGACAACTGCAAGTGAACGACCCCATTGTACCTTGAATTACTTTCTCTTCGGTAAAGCATTGAAATCTAAATAATAAACATGTTTTGTTTATTATTTAGTTTGTTTTGAAGATAAAAAAGGAGTGAAATTTGTAATCAATAGACACTGACATTGATAAAACTATAATATAGACTATTAATAGTGCAGAATTAACTATATACTATTTTAGTCATAAAATAAGTTTTCAACATGAAATGTTGATATTTTTAAAGCAAGTTAAATATTGAAAAGCACATTTGAGCTGTTTTATCTGCGAACACTGATCATATGACATATTAATCTATACTAATATACTCGTATAAATATGACATAGTATGTGTCTCTGTGCGTCTGTGTGTTACTCCGTGATTAACATGAAATTTTGCTTGGCTGTAGCTTATTTAACTGTCATTACACCCTTTGATTTCAGACTTGCATATTTCCATCGTAAAAAGAGAACGCTAAAAAATGGCAAACTTTTAACGGCATATACGAGGTTGCTGTTTATGTTTCTATTCGTGAGGCCCTTATCACTTCATGTGCCTCCAACGGTTAGCGAGTGAAACCTTAATTTTTTGTCACGTAGCGAACCACGGGTACTTCAGCTAGTCCTTATTAATATACTAGCTGTGCCCTGAGATTTCACGTCACGTTTAAAAAAAATATAAAACTATAAATTATAAAAACTTATGATGGAATCATGAACTTTTGATACAATCTATCAAGAAACAGGCTACAAATGTTTTTCTAATCATTTAAAATAAATTTTGCAGTTTTGACTTGATGCGATTTCAAACAAACAGACATACAGATAAAGAAAAGTTACTTATTCAGTCCACCGTACATTTTTATAAATTTATATTATACAACAATATAACGTTTTATTCTTCTGTACTGACCAAGACAACCTAACAATAAAAATACTTTTTCAGTACAGTATGCTATTTGGATGCATGGCTTACGATAATACATAATAAATTAATGAGTAACTTATAGGAACGATCTGAACGTCTTTTTGAATTAAAAATCTTTGGTCAAAATGTTCTTTGAATTTAAACTACTGAAAAGTTGCAGCGAACTAGGGACAAAATTCTTTAATAACTAACGTTGTGAAGATGTGCAGTTTCTCTTTGACTCCGTAGACGTGGACTAAATTATTTCACAAGGAGTTAGTGCACGTGATACCTTCTCTACGTCTATTCTATGAATACAAATAGTAGTTTTTGTAAAAATATGCTTGTGTAGAATGATCCACAGTATTCTTAAATAGATAACCTTAGAGTTAGACTACAAAAATTGGAGAAAATAATATGATATTTCATTTCTTCATCGAAAATGACTAAATTAATGTGGAAAAACCTTTATAAAAAAATCTTTAAATTGGTGTCAAATATATTTTTTTTCGTGGTTTCGTTCGTAGCATATATTTTTTTGTGGGTTACTTATCCCAGAAAACTATCATATCCAACTACTCTATAAAGCTATGTGAATCATGTTTCTTGACGTTCGCTCATAATATTCGAATGACGATCATCGCAAAGTAAAAATGTAAATACGTACATACGTAGTACACATATATCTGTGTTTGCATGAATAATAACAATACAGAAAAACATTAATTTTACGGGAGAGCCAGGTAAAAATTAAACAATGTTTTTGTTTTTAACTTTTTAATGAATGAAGTTAAAATAAAGGGCCATTAACCATAGTGAGGTAAGTACCATTATTTCCATTCTAAAATAATATTATAAGAGAAAAACTGTATTAACTCAAAATTGATGAATTTTGTGTTGTGCCATTATTCGTGCTAAGTAGCGATGCATACATTATATGTATGTAATTTCTCGTATATCTTATGTATCGATCATTAAAATCCAAAAAAAATCTTACCAAAGATTAAAAACATGTACTGAAATGTTCCCTAACGATATTTTAGCACATATACACGTGTGAATTGGGGATCATTAAGCCACACTTATAGTACGTGGTTACCTCCAAACAGTTTGTGAAAACATTTCATGTCTATCATGTATGTTAAAGAGGGAGCATTTGCGACCTCATTTATTCGAAGCCTCGCGGCCCCCAACTGCATTACTGCACTTAGAATCAGCAATCTGTTTGTTGACGCCGTTTCATAATTCTAAAAAAGCTTTTAAGGTATTAAATACGGCCACCTGGGCTCTATTGCGACGTCGGCGGCAGCCATAAAGTTTACTTGGAAACAATTATGGCCGGTGCCTTCCAATTGCGGTTTTTAAAAAATGTCATAATTTCATTAATTCATAGCCCAGTTTTGAATAATTTGCTATTTTTATCTATTGAAGATTTTTGAAAGACAAAATAGCCGTAAATAGTTGATAAATTTTATTGTACTCCGTCAAAATTTCAAAAGCGTATAAAAAGATATACGAGTATGTTTAGATGAGATAAGATAGATATTAAACATCTAAGTATATCTATCTAGATCCCCTGATCTAATCGAATCCCTATTCACAAATTATTTTGCGCCCTCATTATTAATCTTCCCTTTTTCTAAATGAACTTATACCTCAGACCCCCATAGCCAATTTTTTTTTTAAACTCTACCTGCAGTTTAATTCTATTGAAAGAAAAGAATTACCAGTTTAGGAACTGCGGTTAACCGGTCACACTTTGGGAATTCATGATCTAGATGTACACATAGATAGTAAATATTTATTACATGTGTAAGTCTACATATGTCTGAATATCTGTAGAGTAGTCCTAAATAGGGATAAGGAATTAAGATTAACGCAGATATCAGTGTATCAATTAGGCCCTGCTGACGTTTGATACATGCTGAATTAATGGCTTAATTGATGACGCAAATGTTAGGACTAATCATCGGGCTATCATTGTCTTGCAAGCTTAGATCTTTTAATGTTCGACAACTTATTTGGCGCATTATTTGCGAATATCTTAATGTTGCAATATGTAAATATGGACTATTCGGGATCTGGATTACACGCAATACTACCTTTAAAATTTTTAAGCAAGTTAAATTATTTCTTGTCCATTTTGCCAGCGTGGTACTCTATTGCATATATTTTTCTGATTTATGCTATATCTGTATCTGATTTATGGCATATTCTATTGCATATATTTTTATGATATATATTATTAGATTTTCTAAATTAGACCTATGCTTAGCAAAAGGATAAGCATGACTTAATAAAGTGACGCAGTAACCAATTGATCTACTGTGCAAAAAACTTCGAAAACTTAAATGGCATAAATGGTGTAGGCCTATGAAGGCACGCACAAATAGTTAAAATATTTTTCCATTTATTACTACCAGTTCATTTACTCCCAGTCACCAATAAAGTGAAGCTTGGAGACTACAAAATAACTATTTTCCAAATCAGGGATTTGTACAGAAGTGGACATCTAGAAATGGATGGGTGGTTGGATAATATTAATTCAGAACGTGGACGACCACTCAGAATCGCCTTGAATAGATACACGAGTGATTCACTCAGATCGTTGGTGGAGTCAGTCATGAATAATTCAAGACAGGGTGTATTTTGCGGCCAGATAGCAATGAATACCCCCTATAATAGACCCGACACTTAGAATAATGCAATAGGCTCGTAATACCGGATTGTTTGTTACAAACTTAATAATGTTTAACAGCTCTTAATGTTATAGAAGTACCACACACGTATAATATATGTTCATACATTTATACAAACGGTCAGCAACTCGGGACCCGCGAGCCTGTCCTTGCGGCCCGCGGATCTACTTAGAACTTCTTCCTATGGCCCGCGGACTTTCCTAATACTTTCCATTAACGTTATATGACATTTTTTAAACGCGAGTGATAACTCGCGTTTAAAAAATGTCAGCAGCAGCAGCAGCCTCTAGCAGAGCTAGTAGTGATATACAATTACTTAAAACAACATACATTTAAATTACTTCCGAATCTTACTAAAATTGGCTTTAGCTCAATTCCCATAAAAATAGGGTTTAATACGGTTAAAGAACATATCCAAGTAACTTAAATGACCTTAGCCTTTCAATAATACATATAAAGTGAGCGTATGAGAAAAAAAATATAAAAAGATAATCAAGATTTAAAAGGCCACAACCAGAACTGGCTTACTAGCCTATTTTGGACCCCAGACAGGTAGAACGCCATACATTGGTGTTGTACAGTGTATGACATCATTATTATCTTGTTCAGTAATACGCGCCTGAGTTTGCGGCTAAATTTTAACATTTTTAAATATCTGATGTACCTACTTATCATACGGCCCAATATATATACTTTATTGTATCTTTTTTTGATAACTTTCTTTTGTCATTCATTTTTTATCCTTGATTAGTTTAAACGTATCCTGTATTATATCATTCATAAATTCTGAATCATTCACTGTTACAAAATGATTATGAATTGGTGCGATTTTTATTTTATTTTTTTAGACATCATGACTTTGCATTTATATATAAATGGGAAATATTTATTTCATTATAAATTGTCGTAGAATAATAAACACGCGACGTATCTTTATTTGCCGTTGATTTAAATTTGCGTTATTTCTTTCATTGCCAAACTTTTCGTGGAATAGACTCATTTAAAACGTTTTTTAAAACACTTCGACATGAGCCCCTTAAAAAAAACATGCTAAGATGTTTTCTTAAAGCGAAAGACTCGCTTGACTCAGTGATCACCGGTTGGGAACATAGTAGATTTAGATTTAAAGATTTATTTTTCAACCAAAACAGATTTACAATTGTAATGTTCGTAAACAGCAGCAATAGTATGGAACTGTGTCGCTACTATTTACGCCTTACCTCGGAGTACTTACAATAAACTAGGTAAACTAATCAGTAGTAGTAGGATTCAGGTTTGAACTCGGAGTAACTCGACATGTAGATTCGTCGTTTTATTTAATAACTTTAACTTTGCATGTAGGCATATTAGTGCTTATTAGGACGTACGCTAAGGACGTCTTAGTATGTTTTTACATATGTAATTGAATGAACCGTCTCACCAGATAGTTACAGTACAAGTTCTTCGCAGTATGATAGAAGTGTGAAGTGTGTGGATAGGGAGATATACATATCCGAGGCGTTACAACTTAGTGCTCAGGAGTAGCAACGCATCTGAGGTCAACCTCTCTGCATGTCTCCCTTCAGACCGAAATACAGCAGCGCTTAACTGCTGTTAGACAGAGTCAGGTTTGGCTGTGGTGATTCCGGATTCGAACCACAAGGAATTCTACCACCTGTCGTATGTATGTTTGTTTGTTATTTGATATTATAAAAGAAAGGTATAATATTTTATGTAGCATTACGATGAGTACTAGAATACTTTAAACAATCTATACACTTATTTGTTACATGAAGTCGCGTCGACAGGTCTCTTGAGGGCGTCACTCTATCAGGCGAGTTCATTACGGAGTCGGTTATATGTAATTAAGTTCGGTTTATTCGTGGCTTGCCATGTAATCGAAATCTATAATGTTTTTAGGCTTCTGATATCGGCTCTTGGATTTTAAAATTGATTTTATTAAAGTAATTTGAAAAGTATATTTATCTATTCGTCTCAACCTATTATTATTATCGTTCCACTGGTGGGCACAGGTTTCCTCTCACAAGAGAGCGTTCCAAGAAATTACTTAATCCCATAAAAACATAAATGTAAAATAAAACGCCAAGTTCATTACTGTCTTCTTAGGCTTAAACATTAAGCTTGATATCACAATAGTTACCAAGTCCTTTATATTATTCTGAAATTTTAGGGTTCAAGAATACATAAAGTCTTTAAATAAGTTAAAAATATAAATTCTAGTATTGCTCCAACAACAACGTTTTCCACTTAATAATTTAACTCTGTTAAATTTTAACATAATTTATTTACACAAATCATTTATTTTATTTAGAATATAATACAAGTTTAAAATTTCACTTCTTTCGAAGGTGGCAGCCTTTTCTACGAAAATTTTTGATCGTATGTCTTTGGTAAGAAACCTTATTTTATATCCATAAACACCAAATGGCTTACTCCTACGTATTAGGCATTCAGTACCTCTGTATCATCAGGGTGCAGAGTTGAAGGTCAAATTTTTCATCTTTATATCTGCTGGGAAATCTTATTTTATATCCGTTTACATCAATTGGCCAGCTTTAATGGTTTTGGATTGCGTTACCAGTGCATCATCAGGTTTGAGGAGTAAAAGGTCATTTTTTATTGTATGTCCTCGATTAACAAATCTATTATAAGTTAAAAAAAAAACCTAATCGCGAACATCTATGGTCTAGACTAGTAGTACTCCTGCCTCATCAGAATCGAGAAGTTGTAGGTCATTTTTTTTCATCATATAATTCAATTCTATCAATTATATCTGTCAATGAAGAGCTATTTACGATTTCAATACAAACCTTCTTAAGTATACAAGTTAAGCTCTCAATACGCCTGATCGTAAGTGGAGCTTAACGAAACTGAGCTCATTCGGTATGCAGTTGGAGCGATCCATTTCCTCAATTAAACAACAATTTAGCTATCTGCTGACACAATCGTATTCTCAGTTTACTACAAAGCTGTTTGGTTTGGTTCTGATCTACCAACGTAATATACATTTTTATTTACCTAAATAATTGTTTTGGTTTATACCGCCTTGTGGGTTTCTTTTAATCAGTATATATACTTTTATTTATTTGTATACATAATGATATTCTAAAGTAAACAGTAATATATTGACATACAAATACTATATAAAATTAATCAAGTAACTATTAAAGATATGATATATTTATACTATAATATAAATCATTATCAACCATCAACCCTTGAAAGTTCACTGCTAGATATAGGTCTCCCTTAATCTGCGCCACTCCGACCGATCCTGCGCTGATCTGAATCCAGCGGTAGCCCGCCGTCTTCTTCAGGTCATCAGTCCACCTGGTCGGGGGACGGCATGTACTCCTTTTGCCCAGAAACAAAATATAAATACTATATATTTATTGCTATATACATTGAGACATCGATTAGACATAGTATAACAGGTATAACAGAGTAACAACGAAGAGGAAAATGAAATTCTAAAATCACCGACTTCGTCCTGTCTTACCTATGAATTTTGAATTCAAATTGGTAAGATTGATAGTTATAGTCAAACGATGTAAGGTAACATTTTATACTTTTAATTGTCAAAGCTGGTAACATTTTCTTGATTTTTTGAATTTACCGCGAATTCTTTTTTTTATAGAGTATGAAAGTAACAAACGAGCATGCAGCCCACCTGATGGTAAGTGGCTACTGCCACCCATGGACATCTGTAATCAACCCAAGGTAAGATCAAAGTCTCATCTCAGGTTAGCCACAGATACGTGCTACCCCTGAGGACTAAGATGGAATGCCTCGGAAAAATATGTCACACTTACCACACCCTTCAGACCAGAACACAACAGCGCATAACACTGCTGTTATTAGGCGAAAATAGGTGATCGACCACCTTCAAAATCGCATCTTTCTTTTATAAAAAGCTTCTTCAGAAATAACAAAAAAATTAAAAAAAATCGCGTAATTGGTCCAGTCTATTTTATACTCGTATTTTAGCCTAAATGACATCAATTTGTTAACTAAACTTAGTTTGAATTGATTGTTATAAATTAAGCATAAAGTTCTGTTCAAACAAAACTTTGGTTATAACAAATTTAGTTGTTGATCCAAACTTAGTCTTAGTAACTGTAATTGACGAAACTTAGTTACATGTAACACTAAAATAATTTTGGAACTCGTTACAGTCACAAGTAAAGAAACCGGCTGAACTTCAGTTGTTACAACCGAGCTAAATTCATTCAGTATTCAAGTTGAGCGATCCATTTGTTTGAGGAAACAACAATTCGACGCTATCTGCCGAGCGTAATCGCTTCTATACAAACCTTGTACAAATTTACTTCCAACTGAGATCCATTTCATCGCTCCGACTTCTCAAGTTTTACCATGAAAAGAAATTTATTTTTTTGATCTCATTTTTTATAAAATTTAATTAAATTAGACGACCCGCGTGGCTGAGCGGTCACCATACCGGTCTGACACGCAGTGGGTCCCGGGTTCGATCCCCGGCCCGACAGACATCTGAAAGATGAGTTTAGATTTCTGTTCTGGGTCTGGGTGGACACACAAAGACGAATACTCAAATATTCGTCTTTGTGTGTCCATGGTACCCACGACACAGGAGAAAATCCTACTGTGGAGCTATGAGTGTAGAAAGCGTTTATGTTTATGTTTTATAAAATTGTAGGAGCTAACTAACAATCTGTTAAATGGAAAGTGATCACTGCAGTCTTTGGCCGTCTACAATAAACTCCACGTAGAACAGGGGATCTGTCTGAAGGCGATCTCAGATGCGTTCCCACTTCTGAGGACGTATCTAACTCCTGAGGATGTGGGCACCATTTTCATAGTTAAGTGAGTATTTGATATTAGTATTCGCCGGCATATGATAACTGTTAAGTTCGGGATCCCCCGAGAGTAGCTTCATTTTGTTGAGACGCCCAACTTCTTTTCTGACAACGATGCTCGATTGTGATAACTAAATAAGGTAGCAGGGACAAAATCCATACTTCACTACATAGTATAAAACAAAGTCGCTTTGTCTGTCCCTATATCCCTTTGTATGCTTATAACTTTAAAACTACGCAAATGATTTTGATGCGGTTTTTTTTAATAGATAGACTGATTGAAGAGGAAGGTTTATATGTAAAATAACATCCATTAAATAGTGGAGAAATACTGTTATTATTAAGGTTTCTAATGAGATGTCGTAAATAATTACATTTCTTCCGCTTACATTGCAAACGCAGGCTGAACCCTACGAGATTTATCAAAATAATGTACTAAATAATGCACATATTGAAAAGGTCTACAGAAAACTCCGCGATGGTATATGTCTACCTCTTATGGATATCCCACAATAACATTTTTTTGACATTTACTTTTTACTGGCTAATTTTCGAAGCGAATTTAACTAATACAGCATTAATCCTTGTCCAATTAAATACCTTAAATACCTTGTTAGTTTAATATAATTCTATATGGCCCTTTACAGCATAATTATGATTTAAATGAATATTTTCGAAGATATTACAGATTTAAAAATTGCGAGACGTAGCATTTGCGGCGGTACCGGCATGAGGTACGGCGGAGGTACCGGTAAAAAAATAAAACAGAGATTATTAAAGGTATAAAATTTCAGTTAATGTATGTCACGTGACATTTCTTTTAAACGCGGGTGAAACCGGGGTCTCAGCTAGTACTATTATAAAGCAGTAGAGTTTGTTTGTTTGGTTGAACGCGCTAATCTCAGGAACTACTGGTTCGAATTTCTAAAATTATTTTTGTATTGGATAGTAAATTTATCGAGGAAGGCTTTTGGCTATATAACATCACGCTATGACTAATAAGAGTGGAGTAGCAAAGAAAATGTTGCAAAAACTTTTATTTTTTATTTTAAGAGATTTGATTTATGGAAAATGACGCAAAAATCATGTATTACGAAATGGTTCCCTTTTAAAAGTTCTAAAAATAAGTCCGCGATAGCATATGTCTAGCTTTTAAGGTTGACGCACAGTAATTTTTTATGGTATTCAAATTAGTCCTAAAATAATAGGAGAACCTGTTAAACCTTGGACAGAGTTGTACCTAGGACAATGACATTTTCTGTTAAATTCCACGCTTTTAAGAACCGTTGTCTGTAGCATTTGAAACATCATTTGTCCTCATTAATATGAAGCAATACGCCGGCGCCGTATTTGTACTTGTATTTGTATTGTACCTTAGCCACCCCACTTACGATGTACCTCATTTTATCGAAAATAGCTTAAAAATTATTTTTATTCGTTTTATGAGTAAAATATATAATATAAAAAATAAATAACATAATTTCACTTCAATATCGTTTAAACTACAATAATTATTAATTGTAAAAGCTAATATGAATAAATCATTACTATTAAAGATATTTCAACAGAATTATAGCTAATAAAGCTGTTTATCTCGATTAGAACGTTCTCTGTCCAAGTTAAAACGGACACTGTCCAATGTACATTTGCTTTGTTGTACCTTGGACAGTGTTCCTTTTATTTTTCAAGAGGGTAGTGGTCCAAGGTTTTAGAAAATATACACAGTTTTATGATTGATTTATGGAGTTGATGAAATGATCTTTAGTTAAATACACACTGGACAGACATAGATAGCGCCATTATTTTTATAAAAATCAACATTTAAAAAACTGGCAGAGTTACACCAGGTTCCCCTATATTTGCGAAGGTGTTTTAATAAATATGATATTAATCCTTACCCAAATAAATAACGGGCGCGGGTACTGTGATTACATTAGATCTACTGTATTTTATAACTTTTATACTGTATGCTGCAATGGTATTTTTTTAACAAAAATAGAAACCGACTTCTATGCCAAAAATTAAAAAAATAATTTAAATATATGTTGGTTTCTTACATACACAGTACATAATACATAGTCCCGAAGTCGGCGCTCAACATATTCTGTTATATTACAAAGACGAATCTGTGTATGTCCTACAAATATATGAGCGCCGACTTCAAAACGCAACACGCGGCTTATGCACCAAATGGCTAACTCTTATGGATCGAGAGAATTTTTCCTTATATCATTTCATTTTAGATACCTAATGTTTATTTTAAGTTTCATGAGAATCTAATCGGTAGAAGCTGAGCTTTTTGTCGTCTATTTGTCGAGCACAAACTAAATGCAAATTTAAGACTTATGTGGTTTTCTTATGGATGCCTTTGTCAGAATTGAACCAAATTAAAATGGGACCCCACGGAAAGTTTTCACATAAAAAGAAGCTTTCAAATAAAAAAAAATGTCAAAATCAGTTCACCCAATAGAAAATATCGAAGGTTCAAACATATAAAAAAAATAAGTCAAATTGAGAACCTCTTCCTTTTTTGGAAGTCAGTTAAAATACAGAATCTACTGTATTTGCCAACAATGTACTTTTGAGCAAATAAGAGAATCTTATAATCTAATTTGATATATTTACAATATTTTTCGAAATTTGATCGAGGGAAGACTTTTTTGATCGTCAAATTGCAGAGAAAGTATATGACCTTATTTTTTTAACGTAAATTTCCCTTCAGTAGTCTTTAAAATGTTATTGACTGTAATTTTGTACAAAACACAGAATTTATAAGTAGGAAATGCTGTAATTTTATAATCACGACCTGCAAGCACTGGCTGCGAGTCCGGTCGTGGTGTCTATATATTATGAATGCTATCTTTATTTTATGAAACCTTTCTAATATTTTTACTAAGTGTTCCTTTATAAGTGTACTTTTAGTGATAATAGCGTAATGTTCTTAAAATATTTTTTTGTAGATTTTTCTCTAATAAACGCGGATGAAACCGTGTGGCACAGCTTGTTATATATATCAAATAAGCATAAAATCAACAGTTTGTGATTTCTATACATTACCTTGCTAATCTAATTACTTATTTAATAATTTGAAACAGGGTGTCTAATTTGATGTTATTTATGAGTGCTTCGATTAAAAAAAAATACTTTAGTAATTCACTCCATTTTGTATAGTCTTCGTGGAGCAATGGTTCAAATCCACCCGAAGGCGTTCCGCCACGACCGACAAATTTTTGTTTTTTACATATATTATTCCTTAAAATATTTTTAAATCTACATTGTTTTGTATGATTACGCATGCGTCAGAAGCTTGGTAACTTTTATGAATAACGTTGTAAAAAAAACAAACACTTAATTTCAGATTTTTATAAAGGTACGAATTAACAATTTTTTTTATGCATATTTATATCAGTAGGTATTAAATAAAGTTGGATCGCCTGTCTTTAATTTACAAAATGATACAAACCTTTAACTTAAGCATGTGAGTGTTTGTGAAACTTGAGAGGTATGTACAAAGAAGTTTCCAAAATGTTACCAATTTTTTTTTAACGGGATAGTGTAAGTGCAATAACAACTTTTCTGAAATAATGGCAATAATTCTAAATTTTATGCGAATTGACAGAATAGCCCGTGCCGCTGTGGATGTGTGGACATCTGTTACTAAGTTCATATAAAACATGGATTCAAATAGAAGGAGGTATATCGGGACTAAACATTGCTCGTTAAATATATTTTACTTACTCACTCCCTACTCGTTACTTACTTATTGAATTTTAGCAAATCATTACAATGTTAAGAATTTCATTAATTGCGAATGAGTACGTCTAACAAAAATTTTCCCGGACCCCAGAAAACAACGCACAATATTAAGCTACAAAATAACGAATATTGAATATTACATTTATGTATGTAACGTATCTATAGGGCAGTAATTTGTATCTCGACTTAGTTCCGGATCACACGCTTTAAGTTGTTTTACGTTATTCATAAGTTTGTCTATGCCTTTTTTCTTTGATGGTTTACCGATTTTAATTATGGAATTACTAAATTATTAATATTATTAATTTAAATTATTTTAAGGAAAGAAAAATTTTAAATTAATTAAAATCAATAAATAATTTTACACATTACGCGGGGACTTCGCGGGGAGAGGAGTGAGTAGGAGGGGTTCGTTTTGGTCGCGGTGGTAGTCGGTTTTGTTGTTTATAAATTAAATAGGTATTATTAATAAAATTATTTGAATTATATACCTAGCTTTAGTATAATATTTTATCGTATTAATTAAGCACTTATAATCGATTTGCTCACCTCGTCGTCAAGGGCGTATCTTCGGTTTATCTATACATCTATACATATAAATAAAATTGAAGTGTATGTTTGTAATATCAAAATAACAGCTTTTTACCAAATGCATATGGAAGTATATACGATACTGATAACAAAACAGCAATTACTAAAATTTTTGTCTGTCTGTCTGTTTGTTCCGGCTAATCTCT
>MOOZ01000804.1:206578-224300 GCA_002930495.1 Cecropterus lyciades
TCGTCTTTGTGTGTCCATGGCACCCACGACACAGGAGAAAATCCTAGTGTGGGGCTATGAGTGTAGAAAGCGTGTATCTTCAAAAAAATTAGAAGTCTTAAAAATACGTAAAAAGTGTGTATCTGAGAGTTCTCTACACAGATGTCAAAGATGATGTAGGCTTGTCTTATCATCAATAGGACTTTCCAAGTCCGCGTCATGAACTTTGTCTAGTGATCATTGTAATTAATTAATTAAACATACCGCACTCATTGTTGTTTTATTAGAAAACAGTAAAAAAATCCAAATTCAAATTCAGTCAAGTCCAAATTCATAATTCTCCTAATGCCCTTAGAACTAAGGGTCGATGTCAGGTTTTGCTGTTGTAAGAATAACATGCGCAATCAAAAAACCTAATGTGAAGTCTATCAAATACTTGACTTAGCCCATTTAATATAAAGAGATTTGTCTTATATTAATTCCTCTAAACTTGATGAGTATATGAGGTGATCATAGCGTAGTTTGTTTCTTCCAAATTAATGAATTATACTTGGCTACAATCCCGTTTAGGTCATAGTGCTGATAACGATTCTTTCATAACAACTCGGGGAAGCCTGGCGCATTCTTCACCACGTTGTTCCAATACGCATTAGAAAGGGGAGTACAAAGTAGTGAGCATCGTGTGTGGAATGTTTTCAAACCACTCTCATTAGGCCGCCGATGAAGATTAACGACTTTTCTATTAAACAACCAGGACGTCTCAATGTACCCTCCGAAGGATCTATACAAATGGGCCATACATAACATTCTCAATAGACCCTGTATTAGTGGCGTATATGTTTTATACCCTATTTTAGGCGCGCCCGGTGCGCCCAGCGTTTATCTTCTGTTAATAACTTTAGCTTGCATTATATTCCATAGAATTATTTCAAACACCGTACAATATAATCAGTTACTAAGCTAATTGTACTTAAAACATGGGTAACACCTTTTATATGTAAATAACTGAAATTGACTTATATTCAAAGAGTGCACAAATAATGACAGAATACTTCCGTGGGTAAATAAATTGTGGAACTATTCAGTACGGTTTTAAAACGATTTAGAAAAACGCCTATTTTCGAAGAAGTGGCTAACTGGAGCCGGAGTAGAATATTAATGCTTTGACAAAGGAAGTTCCTCATTAATCATACTTTTAGAGGTAGTCATGACTGGTAATTTGGTACAGAATGATGATGATTGATATTAACTATAGAAACTTGTCACATTTTACTCAATTGCCTTAGATGACTTAATATTATTAATATTTTGTGCGAATAATATAAATAATTAAAGGTTTTTAGGTAATGTATATATAGCCTCCTATTAAAACTTTTATTCAATGAAAACCGAAACAAAGTTTACTTACTCCTTAACAGAACAAATTTTTAAACAACGTAATGTATACTAATATTATGAAGCAGTAGAGTTTGTTTGTTTGGTTGAATGCGCTAATCTCCAGAACTAGTAGTTCGAATTGAAAATATTGTGTTGAATAGTAAATATATCGAGGAATGCTTTAAAGGCTACATAGCATTACGCTATGACTAATAAGAGTGAAGCAGCTAAAGTAAATGTACCAAAAACGTCCTTATCCAAACAAATAACTTATTTATTACAGTCACTTAATTTTAAACAAAATTGCTTTTGACAGCATTTGATATTAACGAATATGTTAGGAGTTATCATAGTTTTAAAATAAATATGCAACAAAATAATGGTCCGCGCCCATTTATGTTGGCGGGAGCGGTGAGGCGGGGCCTCCCGCTGACCACCTGTCTCGATTTTGTAGTGCACTGTTTCCAGTGTTGTTCCTAGAACTGTTTCCAGGTGCACTGTAGTTACAGTAGATCTACTGTATTTTTTTTAAATACAGTGTAGGATACAGAGTAGTATTAAAATGCCAACAGTTGCCAACAATGTACTTTAGAGAAAATTAAGGTAGAATTTTATAATTTTATTTGATATATTTGTAGTTTATTTCAAAACTTGATCGAGAAATGACCGTTTTTTTTGATCGTCAAATAGCAGAGAAAGTAGATAACCTTATTTTTCAACGTAAATTTTCCTTCAATAGAAGACTATTGAGTAAAGTTGATTGTAATTTTGTACAAAATACAGTATTTATAAGTAGGAAATACTGTAATTTTATAATCACGATCTGCAAGCACTGGCTGCAAGGTACCATGCCGCGCGGCATAGACGCGTGGTCGGCTTCTTGGGGAACGGTTGTAATATCTATATATTTTATAATACCTATGCAATATTTCTACTAAGTGTTCCTTTATATCTGAACATTTAGTGATCATAGCGTAATGTTCTTAAAATAGTTTTTTTTATAGATTGTTTTCTAATAAACCGCGTGGCACAGCTAGTTTACCATAATTATTATTGTTTGATAATAGTTACATAATGTCAGAAGATGGTAGATCGCGTAGTGATTCGATTTGGGAGAAGCTATTAGGGTGGTATATATTATGTTTTGGAATTAACTGATAATAAACATTCTACTGATAATTATATAATAATGATTCCACTACAAAGTAGCGTGTCAATGATTTTTGCAATACAGTGGAGTTTGTGGTGAGTGGATAAGGTATCCGTGGCATTCCAACTTAGTCTTCAGGTGTACCATCTATAAAAAACTAAGGTAAGACTAATCTCATCTGGGGTTGATTACGGATTTCCATGGGTTATAGTGGTCATTTACTGTCAGCTAGATTCGCAAGCTTGTCTACTACTTGAATATTATGAAAAAAATATGTTAAATAAATAATGATGGGATGTGAAAAAATTTAATTCTTATTGCAGCATAAATTTAGATGTTAAGTCGGATCAAACCCAAAAATTTGTGGTAAATAAACATTGTACGTACACATAGGCAATACAGGCCAGATTAGGTTATCTAAAGAGCTCTGGCTACAATACGTGATTGACAAATGCAATTTGCTCGCTGCAGAAACGTCAGAACAATTCCCTGCCAATATTATAAACGGCTTTGGCGTCTGATATGAAGACAAGTAGATTGGAGGTACGATCGAGTGTCATTTACATAGAACCACATCAAAGGATACAGTTTATTATCTTTGATGTATCGGATACACTATTATGCATCGTATACTTGATTTTGGGGTTTAAACATCCCTACTAATATTATAAATGTGAATGTAAGTTTGTTTGTTAAGTTTCACGCCAAAACTACTCAACCGATTATCATGAAACTTTTAACACATATTCTTAGAGATATTAGAAAAAACATAAGATACTTTTAATAAAAAAATGGCAGTCATGAACGGTTATCAAAGAATTTTAAAACGCAAGCGAAGCCGCGGGTAAAAGATAGTGATTATATAAAAGTATTTTCTTGAAATTAAAAATATTTGTTATCTCGCTTAGTTCTCTATCGCTTAGTATATTGGGTTCTAAGCATACCAGTATTTTAAAGACTTCGTGTTCTATTCCCGATTAGAAAATTTTTCAGTTGTGGAAATAGGTATAGTCGAATTTCAACCTCTTGGCGAGCATAATTAATAATAATAAAGGAATAATTAGTAGAATTTTCATTTGAATCGCAATACAAGTTGTACATAGCTATAATTATTTAGACAACATTTTATTAATTTCATCACCATTAAAATTAATGTTTACAAATTATGCCAAAGTAAGCGCAAATTAAATAATAGTACAAAATCATATATGGTAATCAAGAATCAGTAATACAGATTCTTGATTTGAAAAAATGAGCAGTGGATTCTACGGTTGTAGTGGCGTGTAGCCTTATATACATCCATCAGCCTTTTAAGATCCACAGCTGGATACAGGCCTCCCCTCGTATCGCGTGTTGGTGACCGCAGTGAGTTGTTTTGTTTCAGTGCAAATTATTTCGAAGTCGGCAGTTGGGTCTTAAAATAAAATAAAATTGTTTGCAAGCTTTGACTAAATGTAGCGCCTTAGTACCAAAATGTACCCAACATTGTGACGTTGCGTGTCTAAAAATAAAGTCTAAAAATCATTTTGCAAACAATTCCGTTCACAAAGCTAATGAAATCACATACTTTCTTTATATCTTTGAATAATATTAACACCGTAATAATGTAATTATATTTTTTATTCTATTTTGTAAAATGACTAAAATATTGAAAACATGACACAAATAGTTATAATTAGAGGTCGATTAAAAGTAGGGGATGATACTTATAAATTTTGTACGACTCATTCATATTAAATCAGTACAGAGGGGAATTTAAATATTAATGTATCCGTTCCCTGATCAAATGTTCCGGAACTATTTCCGGGTACGAATGAATTATAAGAATTTGATATTTGTGAATTCCAAAACATATTAAGCAGTTCATATTATATTTATTAGCAGTGATAGCCTAATGATTGAAACTCAACCTCTCAATCAAGGGTCCGAGATTCGAATCCCAGGCACTGATATTTCTAAAGTGATGTGCGTTTTTGAAATTAATTTTATATAACTTATGGTGGAGAAATCATCGCGAGAATGAATATCTATATCTATTTAGAGAGCGTTAATATTTTTTATGATAATGAATAAATTGTTAAAATTCAACACTACTTACAAAAACCGCGTTTATTGTATACGCACTGATGTTGACACTTTTCTAACAATACTGACGGTAAAACGTAATTTTGGTTGAAAGTGTTTCTAGCTGAACCTAGGCCATTTTGACGACATCAACATGTTTTGGAAAAAATCAAATATCGAGACTAAAATAGATATATTAAGCCGGTTCCGACTGGCAGCTGCTCTGTAGCGCTGCTGCTCTGACGCGCGTCGGGGAAAGGTGTGTATTTGATGATAAAATACTGCATTTTTTCGGTAAAGTCGACTTCGTCCCATGTTCTGAAGGAATGAGGGTATTTTTTAAGTTCCTAAATAAAAAAAAATTTTTGGTCAACTTTACAGTGGTGTTACCCCTTAATGCAGAAGATTGTTTTTAAATCAGCGCAAACGTGGAATCCAGTGGAATCCAGTTTACGTAAATCACAAATAATGCAAAGTTCGGTGCGTAAGGATACAGTTAGTGTTGTTTCGCGACATGGAACCTAAAAAAGAAAAACGAACTAGACGTAGGGTAGATAGGTTAGTCTACCACTAGTGCTTGTCAACGGTTTCTTCCCGCCACTGCAGTTTCGCCGTGACCACGATCCGTGTAACTAGATCGAAATATCGGCAGAAAGAAATTAAAAACCACATATCGTGAGTACCCGTAAAATGTATCAATTCCGCGATAATATTAGCCCAAAATCATATGTGGCCCAAAACTCTCTCATTCTCAGAGAAGACCCGTGCTCGGCAGTGGAATAATAATGGGTTGACGAGCTTATATTTGACTAGAATTGATAATTTAGGCTCACGTTTAACGTCTCTCTAAAGTCGAATCTCGAAAGAATCTTCTCATCTGAAGTTATAAAAAAGGTAAGATTAAGTAATTGGTGTAACAAAGTACGATATGACCAATTTAAGGGTCGTAGATGCAGTCTACTGTGAAACTATTACCCGCTTCGCTCGACTTGGCTCGAAAACTTCACAAAATGCCTTCATCCCTTTATGTTAATGGCTAGAATTTCTGTTTGAGGTTTATCAGGCAAACTTGCATGCAATAGTACTTCAAATTATATACATTGAACTTAGCAGTCTATCCCTGGCATTATATTCCGACATTTCCGGCTATGTACCACAAAACAGCTCCGTAGTTTAAATGTATACGGTACATACGGTGTGTATTACACCTACTGTAGCTGTGTTCTGTGCCCTTAGAGCAAGACTATTACGTTTCCACAAAACGATTACGTTTGTATTGTAATGTATGGGCGAAAACGTAAACGTTAACGTGCAATGTACATTGCAAAGAATGGTCGAATAGATTAATGGTCCATCGTTTTGATCAAACATAATGAACTCGTACTAAGGGCACGGAGACTGTGACCTAAAACGATTCCCTATGACATTAACGACTCGCACTTTACATCGTAACTAAGCTTATAAGTGAAATTCTAACTCTAACAACACTCTAATGTAACATCAGAACAACCGAAAACTAATACTATACCAGAGCATATACTGTATATAGTATAAGGGTGATATGTATATGTAATATGTATGTAGTATAAGGGTGATTCGCCCCTACTTGCATAGCCTTACCGGGAGGTTTTTTTTTTTTAATTACGCCGCTTCTTGGCCCCCCCCGACCTAATCAGGGATCTTTTCCTCCGATTACCAGTCCATACATTCCTTTCATTCACTCAAAACTGCTTAATTTGTTGTGTTATGGCTAAACAATCACTTTATTTATGTAAATTAAAAGGGCTAAGGTTAATATTTAGGGATTTATGGGATGTTTTAACTATTAATTCACTATTGTATGGGAAAAACTCAAAAAGTGTAAAAATCTGGATAACCGCTGAGCGGATTTTCACGGGGGAGGTGTCAAACGAAAGGGCTCATGAATACGCAACTATTGAAACTAAAATGAACGTGATAGCTGCACGGGCCTCGAAACGGTGAAGGAAAGAAATTTAGAAAAGTGGAAAATTTTTATAAAATAAACTATTGTGAAAATTCGAATGAAAACTATTGCAATAGGTAGGTGTTGGTGAGACAAATACAGGCATACAAAATTTTCAAAAATCGACCAAGGGACTACGGAGTAATTGTATTTTCCAAAAAACAAATAGGCTATCTACCGGGAGGTTGGTGGTTCAAGTCCACCAGAAGGTATCAATAGCTTCATTATTTTTTTACATATTTTTTATTTATATGATTTAATACGCCTATATTCTTTAATATGATTACTACGTCAGAAGGTTGGTTGGTACTTTATAAATAACGTTTTAAAGAACAAAACACTTAAAATCAGATTATTATATTTACATCTTTACAGGCTTATGTATTTTTTATAGTTGTACCTAACGATAAGGCAGATGGGCCATCTGACGGAAAGTAGTCACCGTCGCCTACACTTGCATCGCCAGATGAGTCGCCAATGTATAGTCGGTTTTGAAGAAGAGCTCTAATCGCACCTTTCTTGAAAGGCCACGTGTCATAGCGCTCCGGGAATACCTTAGGAGAGAGTTTATTCCACATCTTACACGTTCGCGCAGTAACGCTTATTTAATTGTTCACAAATCGATCGAGTAGGAATCAGAATTAAAGATCGCAAGCAGAAATACACAGATTTGTTGGAAACATTTGACTGGAATATTTGATCAAATCGCGATGCTACGACGCTTTAAACAACTCCATCTTAAAATCGTCACCATCCCTATAAAGAAACTATAAAAATATTATGTGAAAATTGTTTTAATTAAATTCAGTGCATGATGGAAAATAACAGATACGCATAGATATATTAACAACTTTACTGCGATACAACGAAACTGTTATTTGATAATAGCTAAATGAACATATAAAAAAGTACTTTAAAGGATTTGAGGCTGTTTCACATTAACGATATGACCGCGTGACTTATTCGCGTTCAAATCACATATTTAACGGTGGTAGAAATCTTTGTGGTTCGACTCCGGAAGCACCACCGCCACACCTATTTCTGCCTAATAACAGCAGTGTATTGCGCTGTAGTGTTCTGGTCTGAAAGGTCTGGTGGTAAGGGAAACATACTTTTCCGATGACCATGGGTGGCAGTAGCCACTTACCATCAGGTGGACTGCATGCTCGTTTGCTACTTCCATACTATACGAAAAGGTGACTGAAACTAACCGTTTCAAACATAGCAATAAGTACTCAAAGATTGAAACAAATTCTGCAGTTTACAAAACATATTATCTTTTCATACAGGAAGATTATAGCAGAGATAAAGTTCACACAATTTTTTTTTTTTTAAATGCTTTGTAATTAATAAGTTGAGTCGCGCCAAACAGTTGTTTGGACGGTCGCAAAGCTAAAACAATATTTTTATACTTATAACGATCGCGCTGCCGAATTGTAAGCTTGCTTCTGAAGCCATAATTCACACAACAAAAGCATCACCAGGAATTGTATACTGTCATAATACTGGCCATAGGTTTTCTTTCGGAATGAGAGGAATTACACCCAAATTTAGTATTGTAGAAAGACTTCAAATATACGTATTTGTATCTTATGGAAAACTCTCCTTATAATAACGTAGATTAAAAATATATTATTTTATTTTTATCCTTGTCTTTTATTTGTCAATAAAGAAAGTGATATTAGGTTTCTGTATATTTATATTAACACATGCCACATTGGTATACAAAATATGTGGAGGTCTACTATGTTCTTCCATCAACAAAATGAAAATAGAATGATATTTGAAACTTCGAAAAGAAGTATCTGTTGATCTCCCAGTAGATAAACACCTATAACAAAAGGCTCACATACTAAAGTACTATCATACTAAACAAAAAATGATTTAAGAAAAAGTCGAGAAAGTTTAAAACATTAGCCAGTAAGATACTCGTATAATACACCTAGCCTGGTATGCATGGCGCACAGCAATGGCTAGCCCGTTTCATAATTATTTTATCTTTACATTACCTTCCCTCTATCCACAAAACTCCAATTACCTGCAAAAAGAAAACAGTCCTTACGTAAATTGACGAAATTAAAGTAAAACTGTACGGAAAGTCGTCACGCTTATCCGGGAAGCAATGAAAATATTCTTGTATGTTCTAAAATTGCCACCCAGTAAAACTGCCGGGTTTTAAATGTGTGTGTCGATGCTAACCATGCAAATGTGAGCGTGAGAAGCCGTTATGCTTTTTAGCTACTTCTGTAGTTCTTTAAAAAGAAGCTAAAGAGCATAAAGTCCATTTGATGGTAAGCAGCCACTGCACGTCACGCAAAGCAATGTAAATCATTTCTACATCCTCGTCGTCATAAATGTGTTACATGGACTAATTTAACATGCCTTGTGTAAGTGACTTTCCTTTAACACACCATTAATCAGATCACAGCGATCGACACTACTACTTCGGCAGAAATTTGTGCAGCGGTGATACTGTACAAGCGTGACTTGTAGGATTCTACCAATATAAAATATCAACATACAGTAAAAAGTGGTTTATCGATGCAATCATCAATCTTTCAAGGTTTTAGTAATATACAGTTTCAAGATTTGGTTGCTAATAAAACAAAAAAAATGCAACTGAACACCCAAAACCCCAGCTTACAAATTGCCTCGACATTACATTTACACAGCCCAAGTCCAATTTAATATCTGGTTCTATTTTTGATTTCAATGGAAGTTGCGTGACACTGGATGTATAACTTTTCTAATATTTGTTCATATCAAATATTCATAATAGTAGATTTAAATATGGACGTATATTTAATTGTATGTTTTTTCCTATAAAAAGCCGATACAACGAAGTTTGGTGAACTAGGACCTTAAAACAAAATCCAAAATCCATTGAGATCATTATAAGGAATGGTTAATTACCAGTACTCTAGCCATGGTTACCTGCTTCAAATTCGATTGTCGCGTCAAAATAAGTTCTGGTCGCATCAAATTTTGGTTTGGCAAGCCGCAAATGGTTTTAGCTGGTTGTTAATATTGAAACACAAATATTTGGCAAAGGGCCTAAGTAGGACATTTGACAAAGCGTCGGCAGTCGGCCGCAAGAGTCCCTTCGTAAACGGATTACGAGGGCAGGCTTGTTAGAATCAAAGTGTTGACTGCGGCCCAATGGCTGTCAACTTGGGCGCCTCTTCCGCTGCGAGATGGGCCCTTTGTTCCAAAACTGTTCCATTAATGAGTCAAGTTTGAAATTTCTGAGCTGTCTATGTCTACACTTTGCGATAGATAATACTAATGAGGATAATATACATTATTTTCTAATAATAATGAATTATCATAATAAACAGCCTTCCAAATTCATTTTTCTATTTGTCGGTCTATTATTTTGTTTCCGAAGCGAAGTGTCTCCGCATCTACGAACGTAATGTATCTTCGTACGTAAACGTATTCAAACGAACGTAGTTTAGTTGTATTAAAACTAAACAAAATCAAAGAATATATAGCGAAGACAGCCTGTAATATAGTGTAAGCTTTTTATTTTATGCTTCAACATAAATGCATGAATTATAACCAATAATCCCTTCAATCCCAATGGATTCCATCCCGCATGAGCATAATTATATGAAACAGTAATTATACAAAGACAAATACCAGTGTTTTTGCCTGATGTAAACATAGAAAAATATTCGAAAGCTTTCCGTACATTCCTTCTTTTCCTTTACAAATGGTAGCTATTGAAGAAAACTTTTTGGAATAAATTGAATAAACTGCGCAAGAAAATGCTTGTATTTCGGATTGTTCTCGCGCAAAGTTTTTACTGAACTTTTAAAGTTGGACGAAGAGTTTGCAATCATTTAATAGCTGGATCAAGACAATTGGTTTGAATGAAAACGTTTATACAAGTTTTATCTTTAAACAAGATTTGCGAGGAAATTTGCTCAATCAGAAGAAAAACTTAGTTTAAATGTTGAAATGATTTCGTATATTTCATTTGAATAAGAAAATTACAGATCAAACAAAATCTGTTGTGTATAGGCTCTATAATAGTTCGTTATCAGTTATTTCACTTTGCAAAATTATTGTACTATACACATCAGGGAAGAAATAAAACAATAGCCCGAGGGCCACTTTAATCGCCATTTGCTCTGCGTGAGCGTCAAAAACAAATATATGTGTTGATATTAAAAGACCATATAAATAGATGGAAAATATAGCAAAAGCTACAAATATTCCCACAAAAAAATCCGATAAAGCTACATGTTCAAATTAAAAGGTGTGCCGGGGAATAATTATAATTGAGATAGTTTTTTATTTATTTTAATTGTATGCTAGACGAAATCTTAAGGACTTTTGGATTTCATTGTATATATTTTACAAAAGTAGTCAAACCCGTCAATCACGTTAATTTTATTATACTAACCTATTGATCACGTAATACTAAACCAACAACGTAAACTTTGATCGAATAAAAACTTCAGAGACCGTTGCGGTTACACGATGACCTAATTGTCTGAATTGGAATCGGTTCCATTCCAATCTAGCAATGTCAATGTCAGCCAAATGTCACCCCAAATTAAACGACCCATGTATGTTATGAGGTTTCTGGTATGAATTTAATTATTGCACGAATGTGTTATACGATGTATTGCCACGGGTTAAAGTTGAGGTGACGAGGGGATAAAATTTATGAGTATAATATACATCTTATCTTATACGTATTCATATCCAATCTACATTTTATCTTATGCGAAAATATATAATAAAATGGCAACAGCAATAGTGTGGTATGGAGTGGTTATTCTTGTAATTTCGCTACGGGACATGAAACGCAACGATGACGTAGACAAACTAACCTTTCCGACATAATCTCTCAAAATTAGCGAGCTGAAGTGACAATAGACCAGTGCCATCGCTTGAAGAAGCGATAACCTGGGGAAAAACATTCTCGAGCAACTACCACGTTTACGCAATAGGTGCCTCGACTAGGTGAATTGATGACCTGAGCAAACAGCAGTAAACCGATGGATTAAATTCTTATCTAGCCCAGCAATAAACATGTAGGATATTTGATAGATTATAATATGTGTTATAATATATATATTACTAGCTGTGCCCTGCAATTTCTCCCGCGTTAATTAGAGAACAATACCCAATAATAAATACTATGCAATTAAATTATGTAGTGCCCATGTAATACTATAAGTAAAAAATGTTATAATAATCCCAATTGAAAATATAAAAAATCAAATTATGTACTTAATAAGAAACTATCTTCAACTATAAGAAAAAAAAATAACGTTAAAGAAATGAGGAAAACAAAAACCAATATGAAAATCCTACAAAATCAAAATAGCTGATCGCATGGTACCTCGCAGGTACCATGCGATCAGCTATTTTGATTTAGTAGTATTTGATCATTATTCGGTTGCATAGTTGTTTTAAAACTATGATAACGCCTTACATATTTGTTGAAATCAAATACGAGAAAGGCAATTTTGTTCAAAATTAAGTGCCTTTGATAAATTACTTATTTATTTAAATAAAGATTATTAATATTATGTTTACTAAAACACCTTCGCAAATGATGTATTATTTTAGAACCAATTTGATTATCATAAGAAGTTTATTGTGGGTCAAACTTGAAAGCTAGACATATGTTGTCACGGACTTTTTAGAACTTTTAAAAAGGAACAATTTCGTAGTACATGATATTTGCGCAATATTCACCGTTTAGCAGCGTACACAAGAAAAGCTCTGATTTTTTTTCCCCGTTTTTGCAAAATTTTTCGTTGCTGCTCCAATCTTATTACTCATAGTGTGAAGTTATATAGCCTTCCTCGATAAATGGACTATACAACACAAAAATATTTTTTCAATTCAAACGAGTAAGTCCTGAGATTAGCGCGTTCAGTCAAACAAACAAACTCTTCTGCTTTATAATAATGGTATAGATTAGTATAGATATATCGGTCTAGGTACTTTTAAATTCACATTCACTTTAAAACCAAATACATTATGTATCGGTAATCATTAAATAAATGATATTTATGTATGTCCTACTGAGCACTTATGAAATATCTACGATAATAATTACGTTAAAAATACAATAATAATTACGATATGTCTTTAGAGTTTCATGAATCAGTTTTTAATAATGCAACTCCTGTTATTCCTATATTTGTTATATTTTTTTACCCCGACAGTTGTAAACAACCGTGTCCACATAGTAAAAAAATATTCGAAGAAAGGACTAGAAATGAATATTTCCGTTATGTACGGCACGGTCCGGCAGAGCCCACATCATCCTGCCACTAAAATCCATAATTCAATTCGCCCATCCACAAATACACCAAGCACTCCAATTTATTTGCTCTCTTTCGCAGGCTATTTTTGCAAAAAAAAAAACAAGTAAAAGCATCTTGTTGAAACATTACGCAGTTTTCCACTTTTGTCAAGGCTTTGAAAAAGTAGCGAACACTGTTAGTATACGAGAAATTGCAAAATTAATGTATTAATTTAGAAATGACGCCGTAAACAAGAAATATTTGAAACTAAGTATGAGAAGTATACCGATAAAATGATTCAGTAACAAAGTTTTGCTTGAAGAATTTGAAGACTTGTAGTGACCTCTATTTAGGTCTTGTGGTTCAAACTCCACTAGTCAGGGCACTGGTCTACCCGAAAATTTTATGAAGGATTCAGGCCAAGTGCTTGTAGAAAAGTTTAAAGATTATTGAAGCTTACGACGCTGCCGTTAAACCAATTCTTAACAGCATATACATATTAATGTTGATGAAAAATCTTGAGCTTTTGAAGTCGCTTACACCTTTGTTCATGCCACTTATAGGAACCAAGTTATCTAGAATGGGAACACAGAAGTTCAAACCATTAAGCCATCATTGCTCATAAAATTTAAATTAGGTTTATTCAATTATTCATCCCCATCTCATGTAAATGAGCGCAAAATTTGATACATAAGACCCTTTACTGTCCGCGGCACAAAGTCCGACGAACTACCTCTCCGTCATCCTGTCACTCCAATTCAAAATACAATTCGCACGCCGCCCCCACCGCTCATTTATTACATCCAAATAAACCCAACGCTAAGTTTATTAAGGCTCTATTTTTGTTCACACTGCTCCTTTTAACCTCCTAAGAGCCCGAATTCAAAATTTTGGACAAAATAATGTTTGTCTGTCATACAAAGCTTAAAATAAAACTTAAAATAAAATCAAATGGGACAAGCCTCTATTTTATCCTTTTTTATATATGACGTTAAGTAAAATATCACGATATTGAAGAGAAATAACAAACGGTCGAAAACAGAAATGATATTTTATAAATCCGTATTAAATGAGATGAGTAAAAGTTTAAATTAACCTTAGACCCTTGTTCATGAGGTCATCATCATTGTCGCTTTACTGGTCATTACTCTTCTTTTAGAATAAGATTTTAGGTCCTTTTCCACCACTCAACGCCATCATGTATAAGGTTGACATAGCAATTTATTAACGCCGTCAACAATTCGTGAGGAGTGCTGCTGGTACGGGAAACTTAAGCAAACACTACGACTGTGCCTTACGACCTATACATAACTATTTATGTTTCGACGCACGTTTTTCTGCCAATAAATAGGACGAAATGTTCCTTTATATGTAAAGAGTTCGAACGAGTCGTGGCAAACATAATCATATTTTGTATACAATCTTTTGACAAGAAGGTCTTGAGTCTGCGCGTAATGTAACTTTATGCATAAATAGTTAGTACAAATTGTAAATAAGACTATTTTTTTTACTGCCACGGCACGCATCTATCACGTTCAATGTCTGTAGATATAAACAGGACTTAAAAGTTAATAAAATATATAAAAAATAATATCGACATGGACATAGAGGAACAACATTACCTATACATTATTTTCGACGCCTTATTGACAAATATATAAACTTTAAAACACATATTTAAGAGAGTACTCCTTTCCATCACAGTACGTGTCTGACATTTTCTCTATAGATAAACGAGGTCTAATAGGATTAGACTGAACTTAAAACATGAAAATAATGAATAATCTTACATAAAGATAATATCACTTATATCATCACAATTACTTGTAAGTAAAACACACTCCATTCTTCTCAATTAATTCTTAAAATTCAAAACTCTATGAAACTGGTAGAGAAGAATAGCTATGTTCAAACTATACAATTAGATTTTGAATTACTGAACTGATAAAGAATTACATAAAAAGGGGAAAAATTAGCAACATGCGGTATGTAGATAGTTTGTGTTTTCAAAGAGGACTATTCGTATACGTGGTCGTATCGCATCGCCAACACTAAATATACTTACTTAAGAAAAACGCGATAGGAATAAATCGGTTAGCGTCACGTTTAGGTAGATTATTCATCACGATTGTGATTGGTAATGAGTATCGTTTTAATATTGTAATTAGTGACATATTACGTCACGTACACTAGTTGAATAACCCTACCATTTATCAGATTGAAGTATCAAACGAGCATGTAGTCCATCTGATGGCCACTGCCACACATAGCAACTTAATATAGAATACGGGTTTTATGTGATGTCACCGATGCATTGTTACTCCCGAGGAGTAAGATGGTCGCCGCATATGAAAAGGGGCCAGCAACCATACTCTTCCAATGAATCGCAAGAACTGCTTGAGGCTAGAAACAGGTATGGTGGTACCTCCCGGGTCGGACTGCACTGGTTCTATCACCTACTGAACTTCTTACTACTATCTTTTCGTTCTACCTACTGTTCGCATATTTGTGGATACCACTTTAGATAACGTAAGTTAATTAGTGAGAGTTAGTATATGAGATAACAACAGTATAGAGCAATAAGAAAACTTTAAGGTGTAAGACACAAGTAATAAGTTACCTTTATTTTTTAAATAATAAATAAGTAGCGAACGAGCATACAGTCCACTTGATGGTAAGGTTAAGTTACAAGCGGAGTCGAACCAGAAAGAGCTGAACCACTTTTAGAAGTGTTTTAAACCCTAGTGTGGGTCTATAAATATAGTAGTATTATTATTATTAGTTTCCGATAGCTGCGTTCATTTATAGCCAAAATCTGTTATTGAGAGGATACTCAAATCCAAGTTAGAGAGTTATGTAAATAAAGTTGAGGGTATTTTTTGAGTCTGTTTTGTGTGCTATAATTTCAAATACTTCGAAGCCAGGTTATATAAATGTTTATTTATTTACAAATGTTTTGAAGGTTTTGTTTGTGAATTCAAATGTTATATTTTTTATCTACGAGAGCTATAGGGTGAACGGTAAACTAATCACAATTAGTTAAAACCTATTTTTTTTTCAAATTACGTATTCAATATATTTCAAAAGCAAGTAATACTACATCGAAAATATACTGTAGAAGTAATAACAATTCTGATTCCTTCTTACAAATAAACAAAAATTATATAAGATCTGAATAAGCTTTTATAACGGGACGTGGTAACGAAAGGCCCAATTAGAAACAAGTAGACCGTAGTGGTATTGGCCCATCGCCTGTCCATCGGCCGTCCGTCCTCAGATCGCTGATCCAGAATTAACTGGTTATATCTGGTTTATGTTATGCCTTGGTATACGTTGTATTTTGCCAGAATTTATTTATTTATTTCTTTACAAGCTGACTCGACAGACTTTGTATTGTCTTAACTTTGAATTTTGAATTCGAATTGTTAAGACTTACAGTTATGTCAAACGCCATAAGGTTATGTTACAAAATTTTGTATTGTCAATGCTCGTAAGGTTTTATTATTTTTACCTTTTATAAGATCCTTCTTCTCACCCCATGCTAACCCTTTTGATGGTGAGAATTGGCCGCAAGTGCTCGAAACATAAAACGAAAATTTCAAGAATCTCAAGAGTTTTTGTTTAGGCCATCATTCACCTGCGTCTAACCTGTGTCTAATTTCACGCACTAAAACGCTACGTACGTCCAAATAGGTACGATATTATGAATCTAAAACATGATACGATTTATTCAAACTTTCAAAGTGACATCGACGTATTATATTTCAGGTTTATCGCACTTTTATCGTTCATACAATTCCTACGCAAAGTTCGGCTATGTAAACATTACTTTATCATACGATCCTCGTAACTCATTTGAATAAAGGAAATAATTTGCCGCATCCCTTTGTACCCACTGCCTTTATCCACTATGACAAGAGATTTCCAAATTAACCTTTCCTGGTCAGGTTAATTGGAAAATTGTGTATGTGTTACATGTCTCTTCTTTTATTGTATCCATACATGTGTTGTAATATGAACATATTCTAAAAAAATATATTACGTCTATTTTAATAAATGATAAATAGATGTGTGTGCATTTTAGTTATACCAATATATTTATTACCTTTATTGCGAAGTAAAAAAAGTCTTGTCTTATATCCAAAATAAAATTTAATAGTGTGGAGCGTTTTAGTTTTAATTTATAATCTATACATATAAATAAAATTGAAGTGTCTGTTTGTAATATCAAAATAACAGTTTTTTACCAAATGTATATCGAAGTATATACGATATTGGTAACAAAACAGCAATTACTAATTTTTTTGTTTGTCTGTCTGTTTGTCTGTTTGTTCCGGCTAATCTCTGAAACCGCTGGACCGATTTTGATGGGACTTTCACTGTTGGATAGCTGATATCATAAGGCGTAACTAAACTTCAAAAATACTTAGGGTTCTTCGTAAAAAAAAATAAAACCCTCAACTTTACCCCTGTTTTTTTCCAAAATTGTTGATAACTTAGCTTCAGCGAACTCGATTCTCATGAAACTTAGAGTGTACCTTTACTATTTAGAAAGGCATGATATGACAAAAAATTTGACCTTCAACTCCTCAATCTTCATGCTTTGTATAGTTTTAATAAAGAATAACAGATGGCGCTGTATGTATCCAGATGAATGCTTGACGTTATATTAGTAAGAAACTCAATGATTGAAATTTATTTACCATGCTCTGCCTTTTTAACTTTATAATGTCATTCATACGCTCGCGGGATTAATTTCTATCAATATAATGCCATTTTTAATAACTTCAACAATACAATATGCTGGTATTGTGATAAAGCATATGACTTTTTAAACGCTTTCTACGCTCATAGCCCCACAGTAGGATTTTCTCCTGCGTCGTGGGTACCATG
>MOOZ01000804.1:226405-237100 GCA_002930495.1 Cecropterus lyciades
GGCACTCGTTATTCAAGGATTTTTGACATTCCACTCCTAAGGGGGTTAAATAGGCGTTGAAAATTTTACAATCTGCATATTTAGAAGCTAGCACTATGAAAATCAGAGTTTGGTTTCCTGGTTAGAATATAGACTGATGACCTGAAGAAGACGGCGGGCTACCGCTGGATTCAGATGGCGCAGGACCGGTCGGAGTGGCGCAGATTAGGGGAGGCCTATATCCAGCAGTGGACTCTCAAGGGCTGATGGATGGATGGATGGATGGTGCTATATTTGCCAACATTCATTCAAGACTGATGAATGTAGATCCATGCGAATGTTTTGTAGTCAAGCGTAAGAGGTGAAATAAGAGATTCGATAAAGTTCAAATACATTTTGTTATATCACCCTTACCAAATCGAAGTCAAGAGCTAGTTCTTTATAAAAGGCTTAAAGGTGTATGAAGACTGTGGAGTCTACCAATTCACCGATGATAAGTGTGGTGGACTCTGACCTAAACCATGCTCATTATGTCAGCACATATATGCCTAAGTCATAATGTCTCTTCTTTGTTTAAGTTAGTAAGTGAGAAGTATTTTGGAATGAATTCGTGAAGACCTGATTTTAAGGGATCACATCAAATCCGTAAAACCTTTAAAATTCTACAAATAAATAAAGAACTATCTTAGCGGCAGCCCTGATACTCTGACACCCAGATACATTGCCTTAATTCATCTTTACTACCACAACTCGATCTGCATGGTAAAGTGAAGACTAGTGATGGATATATTTTAGACGTGCGAGCGTACGTACTTCTTTGCGTTTTATGCTTGCATTTTCTTACATAAATAAAAAAAATAAACAAAAACGCTTTCTACACCCATAGCCCCACAGTAGAATTTTCTCCTGTGTCGTGGGTGCCAAGGACACATAAAGACGAATACATAACCACCCAGACCCAAAACAGAAATCTAAACTCATCATTCAGATGTATGTCTGGCCGGGGATCGAACCCGGGACCCACTCCGTGTCAGACCGGTATGGTGACCGTTCACCACGTGGGTCGTCATCGTTGTCAACCCATTATTGTCCCACTACTGAACACAGGTTCACACACACAACTTGGAGAACTTTTTTTAAGAACACTCCGCCGTATAGATTTCCTGACGATGTTTTCCTTCACCTTAAAAGAGTAATTAATTTGTAATATGTTCATAGTTTTGGAAAAATCAGTGGTGTATGCGTGGGAATCGAACTTCTGACCCTCGATTGAGTGTGCTGTGCCTACCACTATGTGCACTACCTACCATAGGTAGGTGTGCGTGAGTTTGTGTGCCTGCATGCATCATCAATCGGTTATTGCATTTCAGAGCATATTCCACCACGCTGGCCAGTTGCGAATTAGTAGACTGCATGCGTGCTTATTTGTGTATGTGTGCTTGCGTGCTTGTATGCGTGTATGAATGCAATCTTGCGTGTACAAGTGTGTGTGAAAGAGATGAAATATTTCATTGATTCACGTAGAATGTATGATATACCTAACAAGGAAACACACCAATTTTATTTACTAAAATCACTAGTTATTTTTATATCTCTTAATTTAATTACAGCGCACTGATTGTTGTACGTTAATTTAGTTTGCACTGTTAATTTTAAATTTAAATTTAACAACGCTTTCCCAGTGATGCAATTATTTAATTTATTTAGTTATTGAATGAAAAGTTACCTACTTTGACTGGAAGAACATCCGGATACTTCATTTTTGATTTTGACATTTGATTTGACTTACATTTGAAGCATTTGTTGAAACTGAAAAACATAAACATTATATTATTATTATAAAATGTTTATGTGTTTCAGTCTGGAGTACCTATTATTGATATTTTTGTGTTTTGTATAAAAATATAAAAGAAAATGGTATACACTAAGAAAAATAATTATTCTCTTTAGTAGTTACTATATGTATTTAGCAATTTCTAGGAAATTTATAAAGTTTTCTTGAAGTACGCCATGTTGCAGAACGTTTTGCATAGTTGTTCAGGAAAGTTGGGGTAAAATTTTGCTCCTAGCATTAATTGAAAATATTATACCTATTTATTCCAGGAAAGTAATACTTAACGTCTTAAATACGTATATACGTAATGCGTAGTCATGCCACCACAACCGACCCAAGCAGACTAATTACTAACTAATAAGATGTTAATTTAGTATCGATGAAGCGTTCTTCATTTATTACTGTTTTATTATTAGTATCGATGAAGAATTCATTTACCGTTGTAAAGCTGCTTTTTAGAAGCTTCCTGTAGCGATCAAACACTTCAGGCAGCACACATAAATATGCTATTCGCGGCGTTTGGCGATCTTAGACTGGACGCAAAAACATTAGTGATCAACCGAAACTGGTTTTTCAGCCGAAACCGAAATCGTAACTGAACTTTCGGCCCGGGTCTCAGCATCGGCCGAAACCGAAACCGATAATTACGTAAACATTGTATTTTTCTTTAACATTCGCGAATGCGAATGCCAATATCTGTTACCGACATTCGCGAATGTGAATGCGAATGTTCAGGTTTTTTTTAAAGCCAATTGTCTATGGCTTGGCGACAGTCGCGTTCGTTAGAAGTGCGAACCGTTTACAACTTGTTCCGAGAATTTCGCGGGTTAATCAGAACTACTTACATAAACAGAACTACTTACATTAACTTACAAAATAAGTAAAAAAGAAATAATAGTTTAATAAAATAAAAAAAAAACACCGTTTCTGTAGTTCAGTTAGAAATAATATATCTATCTATCTATATAACTATAAAATAATGAAATGGTATGTACCAGTACGATGTATTATATATGAATTGCATGGATGTAGCTCATTTAACTAGTCTTTCAATAGGCTACTTTTGATTTTGATATTTTTCGCTATTTAAAGATGGGGACTATTTTAGTGGCGTCACTACCCCCTTTGGTTTCAGACTTCCGTATTTCCATATTAAATAAAAAGAGAACGCTAAAAATAGCAAACTTTTGACAGCACACACGAGGTTAACATTTCATTTTCCATCCGGAAGGTCCATATCACTTTTCATGTACCTCCAACGGTTAATAATTAAAGTCTGAATTTTTTATTACGTAGCAAAGCACGAGTACTTCAGCTAGTCTTCTATTAGTTAAAAAAATATAATGATAAGAACAAACAAAAATCATTTATCGTGTAAAAGCGTGGGGTGCTAGATGTTAATTATTTTTTTTTCAGCTAATTACAAAAGCATGTTATTGATTTTTTTAAGTATTATTTGTTTTCTACTGTTTAATTCAGCTTGCTACAAAGACGTGTTTTTTTTTCTGTTTTTAAACCCATTTTTTTTTATTTTTTAGTCTTTAAGGACGATAATTTCATAGTTAGGAAAATGGACTTGGAGCGCATCATACTTATGTGAAATCAGATTATCGGGTCGTTCTATGTTTTATTTCGTAATCTAACCATTTCATTCAATGCATCACCATTACATGTAACACTCCCTGTCAACTTTGAGCAATCAAGTTCTTCTATCCGAATATCACCCAGAGACCTTACGCGACTAAGAGCAAACAGTCGAGAAGATAGATAAACGTCTGCATGATGCATAGCCTCGCATTTTAGAGACAGCCGATGCCTAACTCAGCTCTATTTATTGTGTTGACTTTCTAAAAACGACGAAATTAATGTCCTATTTTATCAAACCAGATAGCCAAATATCTACAAAATTATATTCCGTTTATATTTCTAGGGCTCTTAGGGGTTAATTGTTCAAAAACGGTGAAGTATCAAATTACAAATTCAAATAATAAGTTACATTGAGTTTGCATCAAAATTGGGACTTTTATACAAACTTTCATCCCCTATTTAACCCTTATAAGGGTGCGATATGTAAAAAGATATATACAGAAGATTGTTTTGTCATCGGTCCTTGATAAAAAAAAAATTAAGGGAGTAGAGAACAGTATATGTGTTTGCAAGTCTAAATTAATTCATACTAGTCCATACTAATATTATAAATGTGAAAGTATGTTTGTTTGTTCGTCTTTCACGTCGGTATATAGCTATTATATGATATGGTTTATATGTTGTACGTTAGGAGATAGTTAGGAGGGTGGAGAGTGACGAACATAGGGTACTTGTTACCGCGCTCTCTCATTCCCATGAGAGTATCGATGTTTTGTTAGTTGCTACATATTTAGTTCCAGACGTTATTAATAGATGGCGTTAGTAAAATTCATTTTCAAGTTCTGAATCACGCTATCAAATGTTTTGGTTTTATATTAATATTGTAAAGGAATAAGAAATAATAAGACATACGCTTTGATTTCGTTTTGGTTTGCTTCGTGAATCAGTTTGGTTGACTGTTGTTGCTTTGGCTTAAAAATAATTATTTTTAAGGAATTGTACTTTAGTTTAGATAATACTATAATACTAATATTATAAATGTTAAAGTGTATTTGTTTGTTCCTCTTTCACATCGCCACATAGCTATTATATGGTATATATGTTGGGAGATAGTTAGGAGGATGGAGAGTGACGTAGGCTACTTTTTACCGCGCGCTTTATATGTGGCATTGGACACACGCGATGTCCAATGCCCAGAATCTTTACATTCTATCCACAAATGGAAAGTCATATAATTGGCGTATTAAAGTAGTGCTCTGTTCGGTGTTCCAAGCCGTGTATGGTTGGAAACACTTCAAAAGAAAAAATCACAAATATTTGGAAAACAAATCACTCTTATATGCGCTCTCCACAGCCACATAACCAGAATCTGTAGATCCTGCATCAATCTTCATCAGCACATGTCTATTGAAGTTAGCTTAAAGCTCCAGTATGTCAGTGTATGTACACTTAGATAAAGTGTCAGTGTTAGTCATTGCTCAGCATTACCTCTGGTTCCCTAAGTATATTTTAATTGTGGAACTGTCACTTATCCACCAGAAATGTGTCATGTATGTTTAACAACTCATTGTTAATTCCCTTTGACCATGCGGGCGAAACCGCGGGTAAGAGCTAGTAATTAATAAAAGATGCAAAGCACAGACATCTAACATAAGCTTCAAATTATTTTTTTCTGAGGTTTATATTCGCAAAACATTCGCACAAATATTACAAATGTGAATATGCAAAAGTGTGCGAACATTCGCGAATGCGAAGATCATTAAAATATGTAACAAATATATTTTGTATTTTTTTATATCATGAATAATCTTGATATTTTCAATTTTCAAAAAAAAAACATTCAGTTAGAACGATGCAAAATAATTCACGAAAACTGGTGTTTCGGCCCTTTTTTGGCCGGATCCGAAACTAGTTTTTTTGGCCGAAACTGCCCGAAATCGAAACATTCGGTTGGTCACTAAAAACATGTGTTTTTAATATCGCAACAAGCAACCAAAACGTAATGCAGCATCCACATAATTGCAAAACGTGTCGGTCAGCAAAACAAATCGGCGATGATAAAAGAAATCATTTAGCAGTGCCGTAAAGCAAGGTTTTAAAATTTATGAATTTAGAATAATATTATCTAGGAATTTATACATTTTACTATGTTACGGGTACTAATATAGTATATTATAATATAATATAGGTATTAGATTTCTTTTTGTACGAACGGTCCATATAACTCGGTCGTAATATAGGCAAAAAGAAATTATAAAACCGTATATCATGAGTACCCGTATCATATGAAAATGTTTAAAACGTTTTGAATTTGGTTTGAAATCTGTTGAAAAAGGTAATTTCGTAACGCCCATAACAAAAATAGAACCAAATTAAATCGGCTCGTTTCAGATTCTTCTCAATATTGCAAAACGTTTTCCACTGATTGTGTGATTGAACGTTTACAAAAATCGTACAAGAACGTAAATCTTTAAGAAGTGTAGAACGTATTTTAAGGAAGTTCTGTGATAGCCATTGCCTTGAACATATTGAATTACAAATTTGGAATGATTTGGCATAGACAAGATTATTTTATTATATATACATAAAGACCTATTTCCAGCGTGAGCGGTACTTGCGTTTCGATGAAGGATTTGTTTTCCGCCTCACTTTCATGTGAGGTGCCCATCTTGGACTTCAGGAGTAGCATTTGTGATTGACTTCAGACTCAGATAACTCGCTTTGTATTAAGTTGCTTACAGATGTCCATGAGCGGCAGTGACTACTTACCATTAGGTGGAGTGCATGCTCGTTTGCTACTACAATCTTATAAAAATAAAACTGTTCATTTACCGTCGAATGCACAGTATATGGATGGGAAAAAGATTTGAAGATTTGATTAGACAAATATAAAGAGTACGTTAATGAAATACGTCTTTACATATGAAATTGCCGATCTGCCGTACTGGCCATTTCAAACCAAAATATCTTTTTTGGCTGATAATTCTTATTTCAATTAAATTTTATTTTAAAAACATGGAATTATTTTTTCTAAACTCGTCATTTTTTAATAGTTTGTGTTTTGTTTTCATCGCATTCGAAATTTTTTTGTCGTCATAGATGCGTTAACAATTCGAGTAATTCGAGGCAACAAAGCGGCACAAGCGGCACGCATCTTCAACGACGTTTACGGAGCGTACACTACAAACGAACGCACTACCCGTAATTGATTTGCCCGCTTCCGTTCTGGAAATTTTGACCAGAGAAATGAACCCCGTGGTCGTCCGAAAACTTTGGTCGACAATAACGAATTACAGGCGATTGTGGAAGCTGATGATACTCAATCTACGACTGAATTAGCAGCAGCTTTCGACCTTATCATCAAAACAATTTGCGATAAATTGGCTAGGTAAAAAAGCTTGACAAATGGGTACCCCACGAACTGAATGATCGCCAGCGCGAAGTAAGCGTCAAGACATACCTTGCAGTGCTCAACAGGCATACAAATAAAGGAATTCTGAACCGCATTGTTTCTTGTGACGAGAAATGGATACTGTTCGATAATCGTAAGCGGTCAGCAAGTCGTTGGGCCCTGGTCCAGCACCCAAACGATGCTCTAAACGAAAACTTACCCCTAGAAAAGTGATGGTCACTGTTAGAGGTCTAACTCGGATGTAATTCATCACAGCTTCTTACCAAACGGGATGAGCATTACTACAGATGTATACTGCGAAGAACTGAAAACAATGATGGAGAAGCTCGCTTTGTTCAATCGTTCGGCTCCACTGCTCCTGCACGACAGCGCACGACCTCATACTGCACAGCAGACGGTCTCCAAGCTACAAGACCTGGGCTTGGAAGTTCTCCGTCGTACTCACCAAACCTTGCTTCTACTTTTCCCAGAATTTGGATAACTTCTTGGCGAGAAAAAAATTCAATACCCAAGAGGTAGTACAAAATGCCTTTGAAGAGTTTGTTGCCTCCCGTCCAGCTGATTTCTTCAAGAAGGGCATCAATACGCTAAAAATGCGTTGGCAAACATGCATTGATTATATGGGTGATTACTTTGATTAAAAGTCATAAAAATATAGAAAAAAAATACGCTTCATTTCATGAAAACGGCAATTTCATAGGTAAAGACCTATTATTTATATGTTTTTGTAATAGTTAATTACAAGTACCAATGAAATGAAATTTCATGCCTATTTATATTGCTGGTGAATCATTTTATGTACTATTTTATTGGACCGATAAAAAAAGTTCCATGTATTTTTTAAAACCGCTCTTGTTATGCATAACACAAAAACAATACTTTATAAAGCAACCACAAGCAACCCGTACGGACTAGAATGTAAAAGAAGAATTTTTAATTCCGCTTTTCTTCATAATTAATGCTTTTACAACGAGTCTTACCTGAACATAAAAATATGGAGCAAAATGCACCGCTGGGCAAAACTAATTTGTTTCAAAAGCACCTGGGTATTCATACTTTTTGTGGATTTACTTACAAAGACAGAGATGGGACGCTGCGGAATCTTTGTGGCTTAAAAGAAACTCACTTAAGATTTTTCAATCCGAAGGTAAGCAAATAAGAATTTAATCCAATATTTCACTTTACGAATATATGTATGTATGTCCACTTCTTTGGCACACGCTACAGCCCAAATGACTTGACGTATAACATATCATTAGAATCGTCTGTTTGCAGATTGACATAGGATATATATTTTTTAAAATGGCGCCTGCAAATCTATATAAATAATTTTGTCAAGGGGTACGATTGAAACCTTACCTAAATAATAAAACATAAAAAATATTGATTTCGAGTCGACAACATATATCTGCAAAATTCGGATTGTCGAGTATTTTGTTAAATTCTAATGGTGCAAATAGTCGTCAATCCGTCACTCGGATGCCACCTTGAATTCCTTAAAACCGATTCACGTAATAATAGGATAAACATGCCATCTAGCGGCGTTATTTATCTTATATAGTTTTGATATTTTATACTTGATGGCGTTACAAAATTTTACCTCGCGTTTCTGCATCAACCTGCCGCGTTGTTGAGAACGTGTGTCGCTAGTACTGGGACCAGTGTATTAAACTGTATACTAGCTACTACAAGTGGTGGCGTCTAGCGAACTGGCAGCTTTTAAGAGTATCTGCTTCTATGTCAAAGGTGTAATACCTTTTAGTTGATTATAAGTACAAAAATATCTACTTACCTATAGTCACATTTCAACCGAGTGAAGCTGGGTTTTCATCTAGTATGATCATTTTTTATTATTAACTAGTAAATAGACCATTCCTAAAATAAATAATATATATTAAAATACTACTTTTCTCAGAATACTCATATAAAGCCTTAAAATCGGGGTTTTTGTTTTTATATTTTTGACAATATTACTAAATGTTGATACGTTATACAAGGGACACTATGCAAGTTTCTTCAGTGCTTAAAGAGTAATAATCAAAAGACATTGTTTGAAATAACGAAAAAAATGTGTTCTTCTTATATTTTTCTTTGAAATGTAAATTCAAATATAACTTAGATTTGTCTGGTTGAAAAACATAATCTTTATTTTAATAATAGATTTTAAGGTAAAACAGATCTTGAATATTTTTGTTCCTCTCCGATTGTTATTTCACAGCTAAGATGTATTTTATTGTAAAGAAGTTCACATTTTTTTATTATAATACTGCATTAAAGTGGAACTTTTTGAATATATGTTTCATTGCGATTTTTCCATTTCAAATACCAACTTATCCTCGCGGCTCCACCCGTTTCGGTCGTGTTTACCACGTTATTAAGTATCCTTTATCCGTGTACCAAACATCAACGAAATCCGACCAGTATGCGTCAAAAAGTAACAAACACGTACATCGTTAAAAACCGTCGCATCTATACTAATATTATAAAGCTGAAGAGTTTGTTTGTTTGTTTGTTTGAACGCGCTAATCTCAGGAACTACTGGTCCGTTTTGAAAAAATCTTTCGNNNNTCGGTGTTAGATAGCCCATTTATCGAGGAAGGCTATAGGCTATATATCATCGTCGAAACTTACGCGGGTGAATCCGCGGGGCGCAGCTAGTTTGTAATATTAATAAGATATGAAAATCGAACCAAGTATAAATTAATAAAGAAAAATAAAACAAACAATCGGACCGTTACAAAGGCTATTAAAATAAATCTCACAGTACATCAACGTCCCACGGAAATGGACAACGGAAGAAAAAAATAAGACATCCGATGTGGGAACGAATCAATCTGTATCGAAAAAAACAACCTTTGGGCGACGTCTTCAAAAGAAACGATGTATATTCGGTACCAAAATAAATATTAGGTTTTTATTTGATTCAGGTCATGTTTAAAGGAAATGTTTAGCTATCGTATTCAGCTTTGTGTTGGAAATGAACGTACCACAAATATTTGTACGTACCGATGTTACGGTTATCTCCGTCAAATGTATTAACAATAAATTAATCACGACGATTTATTTTCTACAAATTATTGTTATAAAAGTCTTTTTTTTAATATTAGCAATAGTTGTACAATATTATAAAAATTAATGCACTAATGAACTTTGATTAACAAGCTAAATTACATTTAATTTCATATTAAAAGTGTGCATTCTACTTTATATCGATTAGCAAATTGACTTGATTCTCCGACTTTACCTATTTGGTACACTGTTCAATTTTGTACTATGATAGTTTAGCAATATTTCTATCATATCGTCGTTTAAGTTCTAGCATCGCGTAAGTCATTTTTTGGCGGTAATGACATTTTGAAAATCATCGTCATTGAAATCGAAATACGAGTGGTTTTGTCCAAACAGAATCAAGATACGACACAATAATACCTTTAAGTTATGGAAAATTAAAAAGTACAAAATGAAACTTTAGTTGCATCCGTGTAAAATTAATCGGTTTTAGTCTCTCAAAAAAAAAAATCCAAAAATGACTTACGCGGTGATAGAACTTAAACGACGATATGTCGTTAAACGCTAGACATGTGGTAAGCATCTTGATTTTGGACAATGCGTCATTGTGGGATTAAGGTCGGGCCAGCCAATATTTAGAGGAGTCCCTTTAGGGATATCAACCCATTCCCATAAGCGTATCCTTGGCATAATATGCTCGTAAAAATAAATCGAATCGCTGCGAAAAAGTTCCTAAAACTATTGAAATTGGATTACAAGGTTCCCTTTATTATGGATATTAAACAACCTCAATGGAAAATAAAGTTACATATTGGTATGAATATAATTTTATTTATCCTTTGATCTAATCTATGTAAAGAACCTACCCTCCTAA
>MOOZ01000804.1:237368-252423 GCA_002930495.1 Cecropterus lyciades
ATCTAATCTATGTAAAGAACCTACCCTCCTAAATAATATAAATGCTACCCTTAAATTCTATGTCGGATATGATAAATTATTAAGTATTAAATACAAAAATGTATGTTATGAACACACCTATTTCTTATTTCACCCTTTTTAGATAGTATATATATATATATATATACTAGCTTTTACCCTTGACTTCGCTGGTGTTTTCAAATTTTTTGACAAACAATCATGTCTGCTAAAATATATTTTTTCAATAAAAAGTATCCTATGTTTTCCCTAATATCTCTAAAAATATGTGTACATGTACAAGTTTCATGACTTTCGGTTGAGTAGTTTTGGCGTGAAAGCGTAAACAACGCACACTAACTACTATTAGGATCTATTTTTATAGATTGAAAGTGATTATCAGATCAAATCAGAGATTATCTTTCCGTAGCATTAAGAATTAATTTATGTGTGACTCTTTATTCTATCAAGATTAAACCATGCAGATACTGTAATTAGCGAATGTCTTCTCTCTAGTACTAAGGCGGTTATCCAACGCGTTTAGAATACGTGATTGTTCTTAAACATGGTGGCTGCTTCTTAAACATGATTTATCAAAATCGGTTCTGTCAGTTATTAGATATAGATGGTAAAAGTGGTGATGAAAAATCAAATATTTAAATATTCAGAAGTGAGGTATCAAATGAAAGGGCATAATAAATAACTTACACTTAGATATGTTTTATCAAAATCGGCTTAGCCATTTACTAGATATAGGTGGTTAAAGTGAGGACGAAAAATTCAATGTTGTCAAATATACCTAAGTAGGATATACATAAGTAGGATATCAAATAAAAGAATGACGTCTGTTACAATTAAATAAGTTTTAACAAAATCGATTCAGCCTCACTAAATATGGTAGTTCAAAGTGGGAAGGAACAATCGAATATTATTAAATAGGGTATCAAATGAAAGGGAATGAGGTGTATATTACCATTAGGTATGTTTTATCAGCACCAGGTCAGTTATTAACAATGTATAGGGGGGAGAAAATTGGGACGAATAATCGAATATTGTCAAATATACCCAAGTAGCGTATCAAATGAAAGAATTGGCGTGTAAATAACAAAAACTGCCCATTCCATTGAATCGGTCATATTGATAAAAGCTATGGTAGGTGAAATTTTCAATATTGAACGCATACCAAATACATCATCTCATCACATACATCACATCGACTCGTATTTGATGTGATGTATTCAGATATATATATGCAGGCAAATATTTAAACATACAATGCCAAATGTAGTTTAAACGTTTTAAAGTTAAATTAAATTTAAAAAACCCCCAACGCTATAAAGATAAATGGGCAACCGTTTAAAAAGTCAAAAATAATATTTATAGATGAGCCATCAAATTTGAGCGAGTTACACCTATATTTTAACTTTAGAGACTAAATACCTATCTAGTCTCTAAAGTTAAAATATGGTGTTAACTTTAACGGTACCCCGCCGCCTACCTAACTAAAATAAAAAAGAAAAACTGGGTAATCGTCACGTTCATAGGCTTAACAATTTAAATCTAGTAAATAAATAGATAATCAATCGAATAAAGAGTCTGACTAAGTTAAGCGATACCCTTTCGCCGCGACGTTGTAGTACAATTTTTACGAGCAAATATTATATTTCTATAATTAAAACATTATTTTTGAATTATTAAACGGATGCCCACTTATCTTTATAGCGTCAGGGTTGTTTTAAATTTTTAATTTTAATATTATTAAACCCTTGGACTTTACTCACACTTGCACGCTGACAAGCACTTACACACACACTCATATGCAGGCATACCTGTACCCCTTGCGCGTATACCAGGATATTAAGCTCTACAGTATACCAGCGCTGCAGGTGACTTCGGTTTCCTGCACCAATAAGCTGAGTGAAGGCCTTTTCGATCTATGTAATGTAAGATTTGTATACATTATATATACATTAAGTAATAAGTTAGTGATATAAATATCTGATAATTGTTATTTTTCTTTAGTATATATGTATAGCTCTCTCTATACTATATTGAACTGAATAAAGTATTTTTCTTTCTTTCTTCTTTTCTTTCTAAATTGAATAAACCGTCTGAAAGGGCCGCGTGAGGCATAGTTTCAAAAACACTGGCGACATCACTTTGCTGTTCGGCGCGAACAAGTTTGGTAGACATATCTGACATGATTTTTTATGTCAGATGACCATAGACATAGTGTCCATTTCAAGCACCGCAAATAAATAATTGTATTTCCTATTTTGCTTAAAAATATACTTAAATCGTATAATTTATGTAATCTGATAACAAAGTTTCACCTCAGACGCTGGTTTAATAAATTTTTATATTTGCCGGTGCGCAAACTCATTATAATATTTAATCGCAGTCGCAATTTGGGTCTCGTTACGAGATATTAGACGGGCGAATTCAGATGAGAAAACACAAGGTTGGTGAAGTTTTCGCGTCTTCTAATATAAAAGTTGGACCAGAAGGCGGGTTAAGTGAAAAAGTAAGGGATGGGATATTTTCCTAAGCGCTGCACTTGAGAAGATCTTCATCTGACTGACTGACTAGAAAGGATATAAATGAGAGGTTTTGTGGACACAGGGTTAAGTAACTATCAATTATCTATCAAAACGGGTCCCATTCGACTGAAAGAAATACTCAGGGTATTTCTTTCAGTCGAATGGGACCCGTTGGCTGATAACTAGTATTCATAAATATGGAGTAATCATTACAATTACTAATTTTTAAATACATAGTTCTTGGTTCAAAAGTTCAAGAAACTTTTCTGATAGAATTATAATGTTTTTAAAAACGTTTGGAGTCAGTAAATCTTCTTGACAATCTATACGGCGTTCGTGAAAAGCGTGGCCTTTACTTCGTTAAGTCTTTTCGATTTATTCCAATAATAATTATTATCCAACATCAATAAAGAAACTAAGCTCTAAAATTAAGATATCGAGATTTTATTATAAGTATAATCTAAGCGTACGACCTTTGATTGTTCATTTGTGAGATTGAAGTAAAAGCCAGATTAAGGACTATCTGATAATATGCGGCTACAGTTGCGGTCATCTATAATTAACCGCAATTCGGATTGGAGACTTATTTTTGTTGCAAGAGATAACTTATCCTCAGTCCATAAAGGTGGTGGGCACTAGGTTTCAATTAAAAAAACAGGACTTAAAACAGCTATTCTAAGACAGAATTGAGTATGACATTGGGGTGAAATGAGTGGAACAACAAATATATCTACCACCTTCGTTAGCATACATTTATTTTGACATCAAAACTAAATAAGTTTTAATTAGTACTAGCTGAGCCCCGCGTTTACATCCGCGTTTAAAAATGTAACTTAACATAGCTATATATAGCCGAAATTTTAGACTTTATACAATTTTAACTTTATAGCATTGTTTCAGAGAGGACTAATAGCAACTGACATTAGCGGCAGAGACGGTTGGCTGCATGCGCATAGAGCATGCGCATTTTCTGAGCATCGCATGGCCTAATTTAATTTTCAAAAATAGATGTAGCCTAAGCGTTATTATGCCTTATGACATCAGCTATCCAATAGTGAAAGTCCCATCAAAATCGGTCCAGTGGCTTCAGAGATAACCCAGAACAAACAAATAGACAGACAGACAAAAATTTTAGTAATTGATGTTTTGTTATCAGTATCGTATATACTGGAAGTATAGGTATGCATTTGGTAAAAAGCTGTTATTTTGATATTACAAACAAATACTTCAATTTTATTTATATGTATAGATGTATAAAGCAGCGTCAAGGGGATGGTTTAAAAGTTAATCTCTGTTGATCAGCCTTGAATAATTCCGAATACTCCGATTGTGAACTAACTAACAAATATATCCAAACTTCCTCACATCCTTACAAACTTCAGTTGTTGTTGCCCAATAAACTAAATACTTTATTATGAAATAAATATAAAAATCAGGTAATAAAAATCACTTCACGCTCAAAATAACGCATGGCCTACCCTGGCCCACAGGATATAAGAATATAAAACAAATAGCTTCCTTCATTCAAATAAGTATTGCCAATGTGATTATTATGATGGGTATTTCCATCGACACTCGAATGTAAAGTATTATAGGATTGGAATAAAACGCGGTTTGCATTTTAGATAAGGTTGAATAAGTCAAAATGTCGTCCTTAAGAATACTTCATGGATGTATATCTTTACCTTACTACGGTGAGATTATGTCTTACGGTGTATGACTGTGTGTATATTTTGAATAATGACTAGAATGTTTTTGTTGCTATATAACTTAAAAAATATCCCTTACAATGTTTAAACTGTATTCTTCTTTCGCTTGTTCATAGTGATATTCGCTGTTACTTTACGTTATACAACTTTTTTTTTATTTCTAGTATCTGAATTATAAATTCTTCGATCAAAATCATACCAACTATCGGATATTTGTTTAAACTAGATGAAAACCCGGCTTGTCTCGGATGATGTGATATCTTTGTAGTGATAATCAGCTAAAAGGTATTACATCTTAGACTTAGAAGCAGACACTCGTAAAAGCTATCAATTCGCTAGATGCTACCACTTGTAGTAGCTAGTTTACAGTTTAATACACTGGTCCCAGTACTAGCGATATTTATGAATTTGGGAAATTCAAATTCCAAGCAAATTTAATTTCAATAGCGCGGCAGCGTGATGCAGAATTGCGAGGTAAAATTTTGTAACGCCATCTAGTATAAAATATCAAAACTATGTAAGGTAAATAACGCCGCTAGATGGCATTATCGTATTATTACATGAATGGGCTTTGAGGAATTCAAGATGGTATCCGAGAAGCCAACATGGCGACTATTTGCACTATTAGAATTTAACCAAATAGTAGACAATCCGAATTTTGCGGATATATGTTATCGACTCAAATGGAATTATTTATATAGAAGTTTGTGGTAATAAATAAAGAATACTTGAAAAAAATGTAAATAAGCATGTGTTGAAGAAAGTTAATATAATAACAATAGACATGGAGGTTAAAATATTTACTGCATATATACATGTATTATAAAACCATGTGTACTTATGCAGATCAGTCTAAATTGCAAACATTATCTCTCACCCAGCTGTGGTTGAGCAAGGATTGACGGACTCTGGATTAAGGCCTAGTTCACTGCTCTGGTCATGAGTTTCGTAAATAGTTAAACTGCACATATATTTCAATATAAAATAAGGATAAGTATCAGGTAAGTATTTATCCTCACAATTGTATAGAACTTATTTCGTATATGCACTAAATATATTAGTGGTAGTTTTAAACATAACAATACATTTATAAACACTTATGTTAATTATGTACCTGCCCATTTAATCACTAGTGTATGCCTTGGTCTTTTGGAAGAAGAGTTCCATACACTACATTTACAATGAATTGCAAGGCGATAAAAGTAGTGCAGGTGTGAATTCGCCTTAACAGTCATAATGACCGAAGCACTTAGCGGAGGCAAAAGAAATAATTTTTACCGCAACCTCTTCGCGCACTGAATGACGAATAGCCCGTGAATTAAGTATCTGTCGTGGCCCTATCTTTCTTCTTAATTTACAAAATTCAAACTTAACTTTCTTAAGTGCACAAATATTTCCTATATTTGTTACATTTTTCCTAACTTTCAAAGCTGGATTCTCTAAACAATCTCACAGTATTACAAAGCACTTATAAATTGTATAAAATAAATACGTCCATAAAATGGCAGTTGTACCGATATGTATGTCGATAAGGTACTAATAAATACAAAAATCCAATCGGATTGAGAACCTCCACATTTTCGAAGTCGGGTAATTAAAATGTCAGTCAGTGACTTAAACACAAGTGATGAAACTATACCACGATTACTAAACTAAAAACTGTACTAAAATAAAATACATTCTATTGAATTTTAGAACAATTGATATTAAACTTCGATGAATAATATGAAGTTAGTATTTCTTTGCATTTAATTACTTTTTTTTTACCGCTGAGACAGGCGACTAGTATGTGTTAATAGCTAAATGGAATTATCATGACGACGCGCGGAAATGTGGTGCATTTTATACTGTAATCAGATTAATGTCCGTCCCCGTGAGGGAACACTCAAGCACTCAAATGGAGAGTGGGATGAGATATACTGTTACCTTAATATCATTGCATAAGCAAGCCTAGTGGTTTGAAATACGCTTGCAAAATCCCAGACACATCTCTGATGTATAAAGTGCATTATAAAAAATTATAAACGTTTTCTACTATCATAGCTCTACACTAGGATTTTCTCCTGATTCATGGGTAATGACACACACAGAAAGACGAAGACACGTTTGTGTCTTAGGTGTTTACCTAGACCCAGAACAGAAATCAAAATTCATCATTCAGATGTCTGTCTGGCCGGGGATCGAACCCAGAACCCTACCGGAATATCAATATTAATAATCTTTTACGTTTAAAATAAATAAAGCGACTTGGTCATCGCATGAAAACACAATGTATCTTACAATTTATACATAAAGATATTAGATTGTTTAGTCTATTAGCGCAATAGACACGTGATTGAAACACGTCTCCAGAAAGTTACAATTCTTAAACTACTGGTTCAAATTGAATGAAATTTTAAATATACAGTGTTTACACAATACCTGCTTAGTAACTGAAAATTCAGAAAATTCGTTTTATCCACAACGAAGTTATAGAGGGGTCGAAAAGGGCCTGAATTGCTTCGAGAGAAGGATGATAACGGCCGTGCCGCTTTTTTGTTCGACTTGACGGGAGCACGGCAGTTTTCTGGAATGAACTAAGAACTTAACTCCTATTGATTAATTTTAAACTTTTAAAAAGAAATTAAAATAGAAAACACAATTAGGTCGACGAAACACGAAAAAACCATTCAAATACTCCAACGAAATCGACAAATACCAAATTTTACCGAAATGCCCTAATGAAATTTAAAGTGGGCGGTAATTTATCTTCGTTTGTGGAGCCTTTGTATGACATGCGGTTACTAGGCTGATAACCGCCTTGACAGATAAGGGGCTTAGAGAAATACAAGCGGCTATTGTTAGAAGGTTTAGTCCATAGACATGTACGAAGTATTTGAATAAAATGTGCTTTCATAATCACTGGAACATTTTTATGATAACTCTCAGTGATCTTATAGCTATTAGCTGTTTGATGGAATGACTCAATTTTAACGTTGCCGTTAAGTAAAGATGTTAAGCTGTTAATTGAACCCTTAATTTAACTACTTGGCTTGGCGATATATGTATTACGTAAGACATCACAAAATAGGTGACATCACTAGTTTTGTTAGGAAAGGTCGTGGTCAAATTTTGGCATATAATTTCTTTATTACATACTTAATACAGAATAATCTGATCAAATACATTATAGTAATAGAGAAACCCTTCAATATATTACATAATTGTAAAGATTATATATCTAAGTAGTAAAGAAATTGTATGCCCACTTACACACACACAACATTTATACACGGACAACACTGTCGTACCGTACCGTTGATGTAGTTGTAATAATAGAATTAATAAGGATTTTTTAAAGTTTAAGTAGTTTTAATCCAAAAAAATATCATAATAATATATATAATCATATAGTTATATATAAACTTGATCAATCAGAAGATATTGATAATCTTAATTCAAACAAAGGTAGACTCCAGCAACAAGGAAATTAAAATAATGGAAGAAAGTAAAAATACAATGCTACAAAGACATGTACATAAAATAATAGCTTTTGCTCAGATAACATGAAATAAGAATATCTTTAACATCTTTACTTTACCCGAGGCCACGTTACGTATGAGCACGGCGTGTTTTGTAAACGTAAACATAATAACCTTTTGGTTAGCCAAGAAACGTGATTGTAAAGCATAAAGAGTGGAGAATTTTATGAATGTTTCTTCAATGTAGGCTCATTCCTTTCGCTATTATACCATTTTTTTTCTAGGAAACGATATTAAGTTATACCATTACTAGTGGGATATCAAATATTTTTTCCGATCCGGGGTTAAAATGAGTGTTTGAATACATAAATTCTCCATCAATCGTGCAGACTCAATTCGATTTAAATTGCGAAGTGACGTAACGAGTTCTCCCCTCGCATGTAGTACCGTAAGTTAAATGGATTGCTCTCTATTGCCTTTAGCAAAAAAGATCAATTCCAGTCCATAACTGTATCTATGTGTTATTTAGAGTAAAAATCTCTAAAGTACGCTAGACGTGGGCGTTATTTCACGTCACTAGTTACACGGCATGCAACCGAGTAACTAGTTTCACATCAATTTACAACTAGTGATTTTTGTAAATGCGTTATCGCTGTAAATATCGGCCGATCGAGCGCATAGCGTTACATTTCTCAGCCTCCATATTTTGATTTTAATATGAAAAAAATTAGTTCTGTTTTGGTTCGTCGTTGTAAATTTATGTATTTATGTGACATGATATATATTTATATATATATAAAACAAATGACAGTCAAATTTACTTTTCAATACGCCTGCATTAATATTTTTACTAAAATCTTAGTAAATACTTATCTTTATATATAAAAGAAAGTCGTATTAGTTTCACTATTTATAACTCGAGAACGGCTGAACCGATTTGCCTGAAAATTGGTGGAGAGGTAGCTTAGAACCAGGTTTTCCTGGTTCTAAGCTACCTCTCCTGGTATCCTCCTGGTAAGTATCTCATGTTCTTTTGGACATAGGATACTTTTTATCTCGTTCGACCGCGTTTCCGTGAAAAAGGCATCTGTTATGGAATAACAAAACGCAAATGACACCTAAACTTGAAATAAAACGTAGTATAACAAAACCGCATCCGACATGTAATAATAAAACGCAAATGAAAGCTAAATAAACGTAATTTTGTCTATTTGAAAATTTGATAAATATATAGTTGTCAGAAATATCTAATTGAATTGAATATATTAATCAGTAATTTGTATTCTCTTTCAATCCTCATTAATAATGCCGTTCAATTAATAATGCCACGACCAAGACAATCGAATCTTTCCCGACCAACCCGTAATGCAAGAAAGTTGCGAAACCTTGCGAATGAAACGACTGAAGATGCACAAGGAATTGCCAATTAAGAGTGCCGCGTTTGTATAACTCGACTTCGTACTTCTCAATCGTAAGGTGCTTAATTGAAGAGTGCAGCCTATTAAAGAATAATTGAAATATACTTAATCAATAAATAAATTAAATTCATAAACAAATCTGATTATTTGTTACCTCTAAGGCGGAACAAAGTTCGCCGGGTCAGCTAGTTAATCATAAATACGTTTAATGTAGTCTTAACTCTGAACAATGTATGAAAGGTAGGTAATTTATTATTTAACTACATAGCTACAAAAACTTAGATGTAAAAAAACTTAGTAATTTTTTTATATTTTTGCTTCGTGTGTATAGTTGGTGAAATTATGTCATCACAGTAGCTGAATGAATATAACTAATTACAAAAATCACTAGTTTTGAAACGAGTGACGCCGACCAAGTAACTAGTTACGTTAGGTTTCTTGATAATGACGTATTGGCCCGCGTCTAAAGTACGCGTAAATCAAAGTATTGCTTTGAGTGTAGTCAATAAACCAATGACTAATAATGTTTTTAGATTTTATAAAAGTACCCACAAACAATAAATCGAAGTCCCATATGTAGCTTTTTATGAATAACCACAAAATTCAAAATTCATCCATTAAATAGAAGATATAGTTTTATGCTTATTATGTTATTTTAGATTTGATAATAGTGCTCTATCTCCATTGTTATTAATGCTTTTTTTTCCGGGTTCTCCTGTAATATTAACGTTTTTTGTAATATATTATTATTCATGCAAAGCAACAGGATTTAATTTTAAAATGTCCCAAAGCCATACCATACTTTATACAAGTTTGTTGTGATAGATAACGAGATTTACGTTAAATCGTCGAAAATTCAGATTTTTATTTGTTTGAAAATTGTGATGATTATGAAATTTTAACGTAGACCCGTAACGCAATAGACCAATATTCTCACAACTAAAATATATTATCTGTTCACCGCTTTGTCTTTATCTAATTTATTGAGACGATTTTATTTCAGCGCCAAATATTTCATCTATCTCACGATATTAGTGAAGACTAGCTGAGCCCCGCGGTTATCCCCGCGTTTAAAAAATGTAACTTGCCCTAGTTACATTTAGCCGAAATTTTAAATCTTATACAAGTTAAATATTACAGCATTGTTTTAAGGATGACTGATATCAACTGACATTACCGGCAGTGACCGTGGCTGTGTGCGCGTAGGGCGCACGCAATTTCTTAGGTTTATTTTTTTTGTGCGGAATCGGAAATAGAAGTATCCTAAGTTATGCCTAATTTCGGCTATCCAACAGCGATAGGCCGTTTCAGAGATTAACCAGAACAAACAGACAGACAGACAAATAGATAGACAGAGAGACAGACAAAAATTTTTGTCATTGATATTTTGTTTTCAATATCGTATATACTTTCATATGCATTTATCAAAAAAGCTGTTTTGATATTACAAACAGACACTTCAATTTTATTCATATGCATAGATGTATATGTATAGATATAAATTAAATGACTAGATTTAGTTGTTCTAAGTGAAATATTATACTGAAATGAAACGCGACGACAAATCGAAGAAATCAATTGAACGGATGTATTACCATTTGAATAATCGCTATCATTTATTTGTTCAAGATAATATCTAGCACGAATTGAAATTGTTTGAATGCTCTGTAATTTAAATCCTTTGTAACGTTAGTCGTAATATGTAGGTACTCTAAGGTACCCATTACCTTGCTAGCAGGATTCGTCATCGTTTGTCTAAACACTTAAATTGTTTTGTGTAATGTACATTATATAATAATAAAATATATTTAAACAATATCTCATATCACAATTAGGGTGTAAAATAGTCATTTTACCACGTTTTTACTAACTCGCTTTAGATCTTTTCGGCCTAGGTGAAATTTTGTACTTTCAACCAGGCCGAGTAACGAAAAATAATAAAGTTTATAAATTTATATAAAAATATTTTTCTCAAATTTTAATGGCGATTGTTTTAGTGTGGTGTAATTAAGGAATTACGTTTTATTCTACTTTATATAATTTTAGACTAATGATATGGAACCTAAAAAAGAAAAACGAACTAGACGTAGAGTAGAAAGATTAATCTACCACTAGTGTTTATCAACGATTTTTCCCCACCACCACAGTTTCGCCAGTGATGATCCACGTAACTGGGTCGAAATATCGGCAAAAAGAAATTAAAAACTACATATTGTATGTACCCGTATCATATAAAAATTATGCTACTTTGTTTAAAACTGTGTCATATATAACCAGGAGCACTAAGTACTGAAACTAAATTAATAGCCTTATTTATTTATTTATTTATTTATTTGTCGGCGGCAATAATCAATAAATATTCAGGTGGACTACATGCTCGTTCACAATTTCAATCTTATAAAAAATGGCATTTAGGTGACAATCACAATGTTGGCGACGAAATTCCAGCGAGACCCACTTTTGTTAAAACCCCTTCTTGTTAAGCGAGCACACATACATTACGGATGATCCGTGTGACCCGGCCATATCTCACTTGGACTAATAATCATCTGTCACCGGTTTAGGACTTCATGATCGATTTCAATCGCTTACCCTTCAACTCACAAATTCCCATAGTGAAGAAAGCGACCCGGAAACTCAATTTCAGGACAAACTTCCAATTTATCGGGAATTTTCCTAGATGTTTTTGTGTTTTGCCGCAAACGGGCAGTACAATTATGACAATTTCTGACGTACGTAATAAAGTTTCAGAAGATGGTAGAATCAATTGTGATTCTCCACACAGAGATACCTTTACCACACCTCGCCTCACCGCACCAGACCATGCTGTTTTTAAGGCAGAAATAAGTGTGGTGTTAATTGTTACAATGCTCTGGTTTGAATGTGCCACTTACTCTTAAGGGACACTCTTAAATTACACATTCCAATTTAGTCCTCAGGGACAATATTACATCTGTGGCCAATCTCAAGTATGCCTGCAATTTTATCTGGGGTTGATTAGATATGGGTATAGTCATGTGCAGGTGAACTGCAAGCTCGATTGGTAAAAAATATTTTAAAAAAGTAGCTCGCAATTTTTTTCTCATTTTATCCCTGTTTTCTTCCATATTATATTTTTTATTATATCACAGTATTGGATTACAGATGAAAAGCTACGCGAATTTTCCCGTCTTAGAAAACATCGCGGCCGAATCCATAACTAAAGAATTGTTCCCCGAAAATGTTAAATAAACATCAAACGATAATAGTTTGAAGTAATTGAATATAAACAAGTCGATAATTCAAGTTTGGTTTTCCCAACACCGAGACAACGAGCAAAGCAAACAGTTCCGATTGATCTATGGCGTGGAAACACTGTCGTATTAAGTGAATAGGAGGCTTCTATAATTATGAATATATTCATTTTCTGTTAGCATAACCCGTTACGAAATTAATTGTTGGAATGAGTATTACAATTACCACAAGTAATAGAAGGCGCGTACAGCTACTCGAATTGTATAACTCGTAAGTAGTTTTCAATGTTAAGCTAAATTGGTGGCGATTGGGACTTGGATTGGTGACTGTTAGTAGTTAAATTCAAACCGCCCTTCCGTTACGACGATACGTTAAGCTGTTGGTCTCTGTTATATGGTTCTAAAATTAATCACAAATACGATAATATATACCTACATTCATCACATATTGCTTTAAGATATATGATATGGGTCATCCACTAACACATACCTTCTTCTACTAAATCGCACTATAGTATGCTCCAGGCCTTCTCCAATCAGATAATTGAGAAATTATATTCACACCTAAGAATAATCAGTTGTCATCTCCTCTGTCACATTCATTCTAATTTGGGCAGTTTGAATCTCGTTACTGATTTTAACTTCTTTTTTTGTCTCTTTAGTGTTCTCACACACAAATGAATATCGGTAAAAGCGACATGTAACCTTATTTTAATACGAACTCTTAAAATATTTCAATGTAATGAGCTCTAGGCGCTAAAATCAATCTACTTATTTTGACTATCTATCGACACTTATTTCACTTCATGCGAATGGAATACCAATGTATGAGGAGTCACGTTTAAATATATTATTTGCCATTCAACCCTGAAAACTGCCACGTTGATAGGGAAAGAACTGTTTACCTTGACGTGAGGGAATGCTGACACACAGGTTCCCTTATTCAAATCAAATGCGATGAACGTTGGGACACAAGCGTTGAAAGTAGGGCATGGCGTGAACAGGAAAAGTTCTTTAAACAAACACAATCTCTGTTACTTTGTGCATATACAAAACCTGTGCATACATATTACATACGTTGAAAGGGAATCTGAATATTTCTACGTGTCACATGATATTATTTGCAATAGATCAAAGTTTATAAAGTCAAAACTGTTTAAATATAATGATTCTTCGTTCACTGTTCAGGCAGTACTGCACTGCAGTACTGAACGGTCTGCCTGCTGATATCAGAAAAGCACCCAGCAAGGTCGTGTTTGTAAAGCTTGTCTGAGAGCATTATCTGACCACTGCTACTGTCTCTTAATCATCTATTATTTCATTTTTATATAATATGTATATATATTATTATATTTATATATGTATTTATGACTTAGTATATTCTATATTATTATGGTTCGCATTTAAAATGAAGTATTGCCGCATATTTTTCAGCCACTCAGGGTTGATTGGTAGAGAATGCCATCAGGCATTAAGTTTGTCCTATTGTGACTAAATACTACTCATTATCATGGTAAACGTGACGATAAGTTACTTAATGTCAAAAATGGTTATACTACAAACTGAATAACTGTAATACGTCATGGAATTATTTTACCCGCGCCACTCGTATTTTCTTGATGTGAACTTGATAGGGACAATTATTGAAACTTAACCACATTCTTTAAATCGGTTTAAAAAGTTGGTGGTAATGATGCCATGGGAAAACAAAATTCTATCTTCAAAAATTATGCCTAACCATAAGCAAATGTGATGATATAAAGAATTTGACGTATAGTACGTAAATAGTAGGGATTCAGAGCTCGTGTGTTTTTATCCACTGTCAATGTGAAGTAATTGTCACCACCAGTAGTTTATCGAAGAAATGAGCGGACATACAAGAAATTAATTAAAAAAAACATATAGCCCTTTCCTTTCAAAAAGCAACAAGTAAGATACAATAAATTTTTGCCCTAACATAAACGTAAACATAAAGAAAAACGCTTTCTACACTCTACACCCCATTCTACGCCCCACAGTAGGATTTTCTACTGTGTCGTGGGTGCCATGGACACACAAAGACGAAAACACGAACAACCAGACCCAGAACAGAAATCTAAACTCATCATTCAGATGTCTGTCTGGCCGGGGATCGAACCCGGGACCCACTGCTTGTCAGACCGGTATGGTGACCGCTCCACCACGCGGATCGTCAACATAAGTTGCGAAGATCATAAAGCAAAATTCCATTCATGGCAACCCATCCATAAATGGTAAAATTTGATTAAGTGAACATATAAGTGCTATAATAATCATTTACCATCAAGCATTTCGGAAATATCTCTCATATATATAACCTTATAAAGCGATATTTACATATATATCACTAACTAGCTGAGCTCGCGGTTTCACCCGCGTTTAAAAGAAATGTAACGTGACATACATTAACCGAAATTTTATATCTTATTAGAAAAAAAAACACCGATTTTGAATCATTCTTCATTGGTGCTCCGCTCCTGTTGGTCTTAGCATGATGATATATAGCCTATAGCCTTCCTCGATAAATGGGCTATATAACACCGAAAGAATTTTTCAAATTGGACCACTAGTTCCTGAGATTAGCGCGTTTAAACAAGAAACAAACAAACAAACAAACAAACTCTTCAGCTTTATAATATTAGTATAGATGCATTATGTACAACTGTCAAATGTTGTTAA
>MOOZ01000804.1:265167-280941 GCA_002930495.1 Cecropterus lyciades
ATATATCTCTGCTTGGTAATCTTATTATACATCCGTAAGCATCAAATGGCTAACTTCTATGGTTTAGGCTAGCAGTATCCCTGCATCATCAGGATCGGGAAGCGAAAGGTAAAATTTTTCACCATATCATTTAAGCTGAGTTATCCCAAATTATCTAAAAAACAGGGGGAGTGATGATTGTTCCCACCCCATAACACGGAGAGTTCGCTATCGGATCACATCTATCTAAAAATTTCCGTAATCAAATTGTCCATCAAAAGAAAGAAAAATAAAAGAAATCGGTCCAGAAAGATCTGAGTTATTCAAGATTATAAAAAAATTAGTGTTTGTAATTTTCTGGGAAAATTGCAGATTTTTATTAATTTACTTAAAATGGGACCCTCTTTGAAACTAGCCGCTTACAATGCCGTTAAAATCATGTCGATCGGTAGCGCCATAACGGAGTAAACACCTACAACACACCTAAATACACCTGAACACATATATATACATATATATGTTCAAGTGTATATATATATATATATGTGACGTGTGTGTGTGATATATGTGACGTGACGAATTGATAACCTCTTACCTTTGTCCTTTACTATATATGCTATTGTCAGATGAAGGTTCTTACCAAAGAAAAAGGTAAGAAAGTACAAGGAAAATGACAACAATTGAGAAAACCCAATAAGCATTGACAGTATTTTTTTTAACATAACAACTGTCAAGTCTTACCATTTAAAATTCAAAATCCATAGCAAAGACAGGACAAAGTCTGTCGGGTCAGCTTGTTTTACTAATATTATTTACGTCGTTTTTCTACCAAATTAACCGTGTTATTTATTCTTTATCACACGGAAAATGCGAATTCTCCAAAATACGACTGTAACTGTCGTTGTCTTTATTAGGATTGGCAAATACCTATCAAAAGTAAAATTATAATATGAGATGATTGTTGGTTTACTTTTCAATTCGTGAATTGTGTATAGTCAATGAATTTGATTCTACAATTAAATCTCACTTCCAATTCTGTTTCTAGATTAATATGTACTATATTAAATATAGTATATGTATATGATGTATATAAAATGTTCTATATAAGACCTTAAAGACCAACTAAATATAATGTCACCTTAATTACATTCGATTATTACCATAAATTAGTAGCGGGAATAGTTCCTAACTAGTTGAAACTATCTTTGAACAGTTTCAATAAAGCAAATTATCTAATTTTGAACTCGTATAATTATAACTCTAGTCATGTTTTGGTAAACCTAAATGATACACGACAGCTAACGTTTCAGATATCTTTTTAAATCCATTTTGATCCATGACCAGAAATTGAGCGGAATTCGAGCCTTTTTGACGACAAAAAATTCAAAACACGATGGCAGCCCGCTAACACGAGTTGTCACCTTGCAAATAAAATTGTTGGAAAATCTGGCAAAAACATTTCAGTATTTCGGGATTTTTTAAAGGAGTTTTGGCTCACTAACGACATGTGCAGTGTATGGCTTAAGTCGGTACACGATGGCGTAACGTATGTGGAGCTAACAAGCGCTTATAGTACTGTGGCACTGGTAAATTAGGATCTGCTGTGCATACTGCACTGCAGATTTATTTAAATGACGTATAATGACGCACAGATTTAGATATCAAAACAGAGGTACCATATAAACATTTGTTAATCATTGATAAAAAATGCTACGAGTATATACGTAATTCCCATCAGTTCACTGCTCAGCAAACTGGTAAGTCGTTACGAAAAAAGTAAATACAACTAGAAGTAGCATCCATATTATTTCTTCAATCTAATGTTTACATGTTGGAGTAATAAGTTGGAATAATAAGATAAGTACACATTTGCGAACATAAGTAGATAGCACACCTATAATCTTTACAAAAACAAGTATACATCAGTTGTAATATATGCAACGTTGCTTTCGCATAAAAAATTAAATATTCAAGACTTTTATTATGCAATCTACAACAGCGAGGTGAATAGTTTTAATCAATTTGTAATTGGATCTTCTATAGTCTCCTGAGTGCTTTTTTAATCCGATCCAATTAGTCCCATTATTTTCCATAAGGCTCAGCGAGGCATGGAACATGACGGAAGTCTGTCAAAAATATGCTACCATGTACATCTTATACCTCAATATGATTCATAAAGTAAACATTTCACTATTATTGCTCGTTTCAATGCTAAGCGTTTGAAATTCTGCTCTACTCCCACCTTGTAAACGGCAAGCAATTTTCTTGACTTAAATTGACTTAAATGAGCTCACGTATATAAAGCAGAATACCTTTTTATACTCAATAATGCTAAGTCAATTTTAATATCCGAAAAAAGCTGCCACAGCTACAGTCAACTTTATAGACCCAGGGACATTGGTATGGTATAGTGTCTTTTGGTGTACGAGGATAGGCCGTTTGTTAACGGTTTCTCCCCGCCACCGCAGTTTCGCCGTCACCACGATTCATGTAACCGATATATCGGCATAAAGATATTAAAAACCACATATTGTGAGTACCAGTAACATATTAAAATGGACCTAAGTATTAGTGTATAAGCGGATACTAGTATGTGTCAGGAAAACTATCAGAATAATTTGCGAACTAATCGAAGCCAACTTTTTGATTCGATTCAGTATTCTTCGGATTGAATACATTAAAACCACCATTTCAAATTCATTTTATTTTAGTTCATAAAGTAAAAGGTCAAGTCAATTCTACTATAATCGCAAACGGAATTTAAGACGAGAAATGTCAACATTTGACTTGATATCTGGATTTAATGCATTATAAGGCTATAAATGTGTTTTTTATATTTTTTGTTTTATTTTCATGTTTATTTTTTTTCTTTTCTGCGTGTACGAAAATACTGATTCATGAAACTAAATATCGGTTATATAGGCACCACTGTTCTATTAGCCAGCGTGCTCAATTTTCATGAAATTCAGTAAATTTTTCGGTAAGGTCTGCTGAATTTCTCCAATTATGTTCTTAATAGCTACACCTGGAGGACTCGCAGTTACCAAAAAATATTTACTAAAACAAATTATTATAGTAATAATAATGGGCGATATTGTAAAAAGGCGACAAACGTGTATCAAAAAAAATCCTGAATACAGACTTAAATAACAATATTTTAGTCTGTTTTCTGCTCCATACAGTATTACTTTTCTACAAAGGAATATTGTAAATAGCAAACGAGCATGGTTCACTACAACATGTAGTCCACATGATGGTAAGGGGCCGATGGTTGACATCTGTAATTAAGCGTAAACACCATTAGAGTTCTATCTTAAGTCACTCGAAATCCGTTGATATCTCTGGTAACTAAATTACAACCGCTTGTAGGCATCTAAATCATTCTGCGGTATTGAAATAATGAAAACTCTTTCTATGCTGGCTGTAAACAGTGTTTCTCAAAATTTAGTATGCTTTAAGTGTTTTTCAAAATTTATTATGCTGTGGCCCAGACATTGTTATACTTCCCTATTGCATCCTATCAAATGCCACCTTTCTAGTGCATGTAGGGAAAATATAAAAACGCATTCATCCATCAGCCCTTGTAAGCCCACTGCCGGACATAGGTCTCTCCTGAACTGCGCCACTCCGACCGGTCCAGCGTCATCTGAATCCAGCGGTAGCCTCAGGTCATCAGTCTATCTGATCGGGGGGCGTGTGCTCCTTTTTCCCAGACGGGGTCTCTATTCGAGGACTCTTCTACCCCAGGGGCAGGCCACATCATTAATAGGACAAACCGGTTGTCTTTCCTACGTACGATGTGGCCTGCCCATACAGAAACATAAAAATGCATACAAAAGCATTTATATCAATAATATATCATAACCATTTACGATATCGGGACTAAGCGGAGGGTTGCGTTCGCGTTGACACAAAAGCAGCACGTCTCTTCTCCATTTAGGAATGGTCTTTTCTGCATATACTATAACGTATATAATGCAACGCTGCTACACGCTATTTTATTTCTTTGCACGATACCGGGTCATGAGTCAGAAGTAGTATTAGTAAAAAGTATAAAACCAATCTGTCACTATTAATAAATTAAATGGTTTTTGTTTCTGTTCTTCAAATTTACTGTAGGATACTATGCTACCAGCAAATAAACTTCAGCGTAAATTGGATTTAGAGGCAAAAAAGATGTTACATAACTCTTTTTTTCCTTTATTTCAAAGCCAATTTCTAACAATTCCGACATAGTATTTTTTAGTTACGTAGGTGTTTGTTAGTGATTTTTTAGTAAACTGAATAAATACAGAATTTTAACGCTTTTTGAAGTGGAAATTCTTTAAAATTGTTGTGATTTGATACTCGATGAAAATACGTTACTAATGCAAATGTCAGCGCTAGAACAAGGTGGCGTTGTACCCCTTTTCCGAATCATGCTATTTTACTTCGAGCTTGTATAAGAGCTACACTGTGGTATATGCGAAATAAGATGCCTGAATAGTTATAATTTGAAGGTGGTAGAACTCTTGGTAGTTCGAATCTGGAAGCACCACAGCAACACCTATTTCTGCCTAATAACAGCAGTGTTATGCGCTGCTGTGTTCTGTTCTGAAAGGTATGGTAAGGGAGACATACTTTTCCGAGGCATTCCATCTTAGTCCTCAGGGGTAGAGCAACGCATCTGTGGCTAACCTTAGGTGAAACTTTGATCTTACCTAGGGTTGATTACAGATGTCCATGGGCGGCAGTAACCATTTACCACCAGGTGCGCTGCAGACTCGTTTGCTACTTCCATACTATAAAAACTTAATCGATATTAAAAAGCATAGGTCTTAATGCTCAGAAATATTTTACTATTTATTGTTATTATCATATTATTAGGTTACACATCTCCCGTGAATTGCACAGACACACACTTGTTAACTTGCAATGATCATATGTATGTGTAAGTTACTAAACTATTAATTACTTCCATTTAAGCAATTAATCTGAACGAAATATCATCATCATGTTAACGCTTGATGGATTTATCGCGAATTGCGATAAGTATCAGTTCATTTTCAATTTGATTGAATAGACCTTGTTCATTATTTTAATTTACAAAATTTTTAAATTTATAAAGTAGCGATTTAAATCGATAAAGTTACAGTTTAAAGATAATTTAATAATACTATTGAATAAATTTCCAACATTTTATTTGAGTTTGCACTGTATGGACATTATTCCTTCGTATTGATGTTACAAGGCCACACATTTTTTCTGTCAAATCTCCGTTCCCAATAGAATGTCATGTTTTAAATTATGTTTTCTCACAAATAATAGTTTTTTTTTTAACTATTATTGATTTTTCCGTTGAAATTGGACGTTGAGTTTGATGTTCCTGACTTTGTTTTTGTACTGAGATTTATGGGTATATTTTAGACTCAAATAGCACACACTAATTGAGTTTAGAACGGAGCCTTCTACCAAGCCTTGTTACCAAGGTAACACGTCAAACACAGCGACATCTTGATGAAAACTTGTACGTATTATTTTACTGTATCTCTTATAACATACAATAATATTTTACTAAAATGAATCTGATTGCTTGCAGCTACGAAACATAATATTCTAATACAAACTTGCAGTAAATCGTACGCAAAAGCGCTTGAGGCGTCGTTAACAAGGAATAGTTACACAAAGCTTCATAGTTGTATAACGCTTTGCTTTTCAAAAGATACACACATTGTTTACGGGAGTTGACCTCGAAAACTAGTAAGTAAATCTTACTATTATTATTATATAATTAGTTTGCTCGTGTTTCCGTGATAGTTGAATAGAAGTTGTTGTAATTACGACAGACGTTCCTCTTAAGTATCAAGAATGACACAATGAGCTTAATATTTTAACTGTGAAGACTGTTAGTCGACTTGACATTAGTATTATAAAATATACGAATGTATTGGTACCGTAGTGGAAATTCCAAGTACCATCAAATAATCACCTTCGTATATTATAATTCATGAGGAAGGACCTCATGAATTATAATATATTTTTGTTTTTTATTTCAATATGCAAGATTTCGTTTTGGTCTAGTTATAAATTTATGAATTAGTACGCTGAAGTGGCAATGGGCAGGCCACATCGTTCGTAGGACAGACAACCGATGGGGTAGAAGAGTCCTCGAATGGAAACCACGTCTGGGCAAAAGGAGTACAAGCCGCCCCCCGACCAGGTGGACTGATGACCTGAAGAAGACGGCGGGCTACCGCTGGACTCAGATGGCGCAGGACCGGTCGGAGTGGCGCAGATTAGGAGAGGCAAATGTCCAGCAGTGGACTTTCAAGAGCTGATGGATCAATGGATGGATGATAAATTTATGCATGTGGACTTTAATTTTAGATCCTAAATAAATGTTTGAGTGTGAGCTAGTGACGATGCAGTTAAGTGATAGTTTTAAACCAGAGTTATATTTACAAATTTCCACGAGCAAACCGACATTCAGAAAAATAAGCGATCAATTACGTGTTTTTTGAACTGACGTTTACCTTAACCATACGCAATATGCTCTCGCCTCAAATGCTGAGACTTTACTAAGACTTGTTCATGATATTAATTCAATCCAAAATTTTAAATTTATGAATGTTCACAACCATAGCCTGGAACGCTATCGAGCTAATATAGTTTTAACTCCAAGCAGCGCAAGAAAGTATCTAATTAAATTAAGTGACATATCTTAAGTTCGGAAGACTACTTCGAAGTGGGCCAACTTTCGTAACTGTCGATTGAGAAGTTGTGCTGAACCTCTTAATCATGGGCTAACATTAATTAGTTTCGCTAGTTCAGTGTATTGAACTGAGTGAGAAAAAGCTACGGATTGAACGCATTTACGGTTATCACAAGCGTTCAGGTGCGTGACTTGTGAAGCGATAGGTAATTAACCGGTCTATTCGTTCAGGAAGCTTCAACGAAGTAACCAAACAGACTGCTAATAACATTTTAGCGTTTTAGTGATAAATTCTAACGTTTTTCTGTTATAACTTTTTTATTAGATTGTAGTAGCAAATTAACATGCAGTCCAACTAATAGTAAGTGGTGACTGCCGACCAATGTCATCTGTAAGCAATCTAATAAAAAGCACAGGTTCTTTCTGAATACTTATTAAATACTTATACTTATTAAATCAATAAAAAAGTATTAATATAATTAAATTACTTACATACATTTACTACCTAATATATATTTTTAATTAACAAAATTTTATCATTTTTAAACAGTGCCTCATGGTATGGGCCATACCATACAGTACACAAATACACTGTGCTCGTTGTGATATTTTACCCCACCGGGTAAGGTGGGGTAAAATATCACAACCCCAAATTATCATTACCGCGAAGTTGCTCACAAAAAAGTCTCAAACTCGGCAATACAGACTTTTATGCAACAAATTTCGCTGTAAAAAACGCAAAGGCAAGCTTCCGAAACTCGAAGCAACGTGAAGCCTTACCAAAAATAAACGTGGAACAGCTACGTAAGGTAATCGCTAATGATGTGTATGTTTATAAGTCCGTAGGCCGTAAACATTTCCGCTCGAGCAAACAATCCAATATAACTTTCCGACAACTTTACTTTGGCTGACGTTAAAAAATTTGATTCAACGCCGATGAATCGTTAGTTGAAAAGAATGTGGAAGATTAAAAAAACCGATTGCACGTTTTATTGAAAACTTGTTCGCCGTTAAAGTCAACAGTTGGTTTATAAAATGAGTTCGTGGTTCGTCGTGGTTGTCGAATTGCCACACTTTTTTTGTAAGATTGAAGTGGCAAACGATCATGCAGTCCACCTCATGGTAAGTAGCTACTACCGCCAATGGACATCTGTAAGCAACTTCATACAGAACAGAGGTTCTACCTAAAGTCAATTACGGATGCCTTATTTCTCCCGAGGACTAAGATGGTTGCCAAATACGAAAGTGAGTCCGTAACCCTAGAAACAAGTGTGGTGGTGGTACCCGCCCGGTCGAACTGGTTCTACCACCTATTAATACATATCCTCATTGTAACAGAAATTTTTGTTCTTGTGTCTGTTTTGAATGGTATAAGATCTTATTTAATTACGAAACATCTTACGAAACATTCCATCTTAGTCCTGGGGGCAACGCCGAATCCGTGCCCGACAGAGATTGGTGTCCTACATAAAGTAGGACAACAATCCCTTTTGAGTTTATTTACAGCCGTTTACAGATAATGTACACTTCTTGTAGTCACACTTGTTCCTAAGTCATAGTTTTAGTTTAATAATAAATATAAATGTTTTAATTGACCAAGCATTACATTAAGTATGGAGTTATGGATCAAGGATATTGACACAAATTGATCGAGCGCATATATCTACAAGACAAGAAAACACCTATTTACTCGAATAATAAATAATTTAACCAAAATTTTCTTTTACAAATTGTGATTCGAAAACAAAGCGTGCTTCAAAACTTTATTGGCAACTTATGAAACATAGTTATTCTACGGTTAGAAATAAGGATACAATAGATACTTGATAAAATATGCGATGAAATTGAAATTTGAAAATATACAGCATTCCCGCTATTGTTACAATAAGAACTTGCAATAACAGCTTCATTAGCTGAATTTTCTCTCAAGCTCGGAACGAAATTCACTACTTACTATTGTTGTATAGCGAATGTTAACGAAATTTTTGCTTCATCAAAGTTATTCTCGAAACAGAAAATAGAATTCATAATCCTCTTTGAGAGTAGGTACTGTAAAATAATTTACGTGTTGTATTGCTATTGTTGAACATTAAAACAATAGGTAGGTAACAAAATAGCTGGATTTTGAGCTGAGTATCGTTTCGATTTCACGGCAAAACAAAAGACGTAATATGGGGAGTGCTACGATTTTGTTTATGTCTATTTCGATGAACGTAACAAACCAGCGCTACTTCATCTAATGTGAGATGATGTGTGCAAATTCAATTAAAAAAATAGGGAGTCCTGATTTGGTGCATTCACCATCGACTTTAATCGACTTAAACACACTTCCTTGCACTTGGTCTTTGAGCTTTCTTTCACTGCTAGACATAGGCTTCCTAAAGAAGTTTTGCCAATAGTCACTGCGCCTGGCCTGCGTGTTGTTGACCGCAATTGACGTTCATATTACACAGGAAAACGCTGCTGCCCATCTCCTGGATTTTCTCCCTTAGTATTCTACTACATACACGTGAAGAGAAGGTGTCATTCAAGATAGAAACCACACGGCACCAGCATACAACATGCCCCAATGCGACTGGAAGGCATACGGACAGGAATACGGATACTCATGTAGGCTTTTTTGTATAATATGGAAGTAATTAACGAGCATGCAGCCCACCTGATGGTAAGTGGGCACTGCGGTCCATGAACATATGTAATCAACCCCAGATAAGATCAGCGTCTTACCTGAGGTTGGCCACAGATGCGTTGCTACCCTTTAGGACTAAGTTGGAATGCCTCGAATAAGTATGTCTCCCTTACCACACCATTCAGGCCATAACTCAGCGGCGTTTAACTTTGCTGTTAATAGGTAGAAATAGGTATGGTGGTGATACTTCCGGAGTCGAACAACAAAGAGTTCTACCACCTTCAAGATATTTACAGACCACTCATTATGCTTCGGACGAGTTTTACGACTGCTATCTCTCTCCGACAGCTCATAGCTACGCGCCCTTCGTATATTTAATACATATATATTTTAGTATTATTTTCATTTCACGTGAAAGTATAAATTACAATTCTTAAAGCTCGTACGTTTCAAATCTAATAAGCAGTCGTGCATTTTATGAAATGCTTTATGTCAAATGTCAGACGCTTTGCACTTTCTTGCTATTACACTTGCGTATAACTTGTGATACCTATTTAAGGTAATAAAATTGTAAACAAGATTAAAGTCGTATATAAAATTATTATAAAGACTATATTAAATTAAAATGAAATTCAAATATTAAAAAGACTCACAATGATTATTATGGTAGTATCAAAAGAAATACAAAATGGAAATTATAATTATTTCTGATTAGTGATGTGCCGGAAATCCGTATCCGCGGACATCCGAGGCATGAGAAAGATCTGTATCCGTATCCGTATCCGCTACTTTTTTGGGCGGATCTTAAACGGATCTTTTATACCTATTATTAAATTCATATTATATATAAATTCATTATACATACGAACTTCTAAATGCACACAGGGGATCATATAGTGTTAAATTCTATATTGTTTCTAGTATCACATATTTAACTAATTTTGCAAAAATCAATATCAGTATTCATCAATAATATATTTCATCAATCATCAATATCATATTTGTTAGTACATACAATGACAGTTTTTTGCAATGATAGGGAAAAACGTTAACAATTATTGTTTAAGGAAAAGTAGTAAACTCGTACTAAGGGCACAGGCAGACCCATGTCAATAGAGCAACTGTCGCTTCAAGGACACAGGTAAGTAATTTTTTAAGAAAGTTGGGATCCGTATCCATATCCGCGGATCTGGACACCAATGATCCGTATTCGTATCCGTATCCGCGGATCTGTTATTTTAACGATCCGGTACATCTCTACTTCTGATAGAGCAGATAGATTTATTAGAATCAAAGACAAACACAAGTATTACCTCAAGTTCCATATCTACAGTCAATACTGTAAATACATTTTCTGTCTTGAAAATAAATTCAGTATTAATAATAGTAGTTAGTCTGTTTGAAGCGATTTCAAATACACAAATAAAAAAGCAGACAATAATAATAATAATTGCAGAATTTTTTCTCATTACTCTTTCTTAGTCGTTCAAAATATATTTTTTGCACAAATGATATAAGTTATATAAGTAACATTATTGTAACGTAATATAATTATAATTCTCCTGTTTTTTTTATAAAGTAATGAACATTAAAATTGTGGTGTATTTTATTACTTGAGTCAATTAACCATTCATTCTTATTTAATAGACTCGCAATAAAAGTACCAAGTTTTTGGAAATTATTACTTTTTTAAAAGATTGAATAGCAAATTGATTGATAGCAAATGAGCACGCATCCATTTGATGGTAAGTGGTCCCGTGGAAATGTGTAAAATCCACTTTGTGATAAGTAGTCACTGCCGCCCATGGACCTGTGTAAGCAACTTTATTTAAAACAAGGGTTCTATTTGAAGGCAATCACACATAGTTGCACACATTCTCCAGAGGACTAAGATACTCCTTATACGAAAGTGAGTCAAAATAGGTATAATATATCTAATTGTTATTTGTTAATATAAAATCATACGATTACCTTACCCAAGGACTACCTGTGAATCTTTTGTTTTGTAGTTCCAACTAGATACAATTATTTCTTATCTCACCGTTCACTACACTTAAGTACAAAGGAACTCTTAAACAACGTATTTTCATTAAAATATATCTGAATAATTTTGTTGTTCCCTTTTTAATGGGGACGTTAGACCGTATTAATGGAAACGAAGGGGTATTCATATTTTCAACAAGTATCATCTAAAAGAATGTTTATTAATGTTTATAAATAATAAAAGCAAAATTAAAGATAGAAGGTATTAGAACCGTTTGTGGTTCGACTCCGAAAGCACCACCGCCAAACCTATTTCTGCCCAATAACAGCAGTGTAAAGCGCAACTGTGTTTTGATCTGAAGGGTATGGCAAGGGAGACATACTTAACCGAGGCATTCCAACTTAGTCCTCAAGAGTAGTAAATTATAGACATCCATAGGCGGCAGAAGCCACTTACTACCAGATCATCATAAATCATAACACGACTTTTTCCTATTTTAATAAACTCCTATAAAGAACAGTAAAAATAACATTTATAGAATTGTATCATCTGATATAATTTTTTATTTATTTGACTTAACGGTAAGTGAACATGTCTATAGTAAGATGTCTATGGAAGGCAGTGGCCATTTACTTTAAGGTGGACTGCATGTCCGCTCGCTACTACTATATTTAAAAAAAACCCTTATTTATTATTTATAAGACTTTGAAGAAAATGAATTTTCGACCTGGTCGAATGATCAGTCGAAAAGTATTTGAAATAACATTTCTATTATTAACAATACTTAATTAATAATCTTATTATTTCGTGCTGAGGGTGTAAGTTTGTTGGGCCACAGATATACGGTGTCCGCTGTAGCTTGCATCTTAATCAGGCCCTCTTAAAGACTTGTTCAGCTTTTGGCCGAAAATACTAGATTTCCAGACTCACTAAAACTCCTTGTTAATTGCATTAAACGGTTGTGTAAGTTCTAGAAGTCTAGACTCTTTTCTTACCGTAATTACAGAACATTTTATTTACGTAACTACTTATTTCTTCACTTCTATCATGTACTTTTTGGTAAATCTTATTTTGGATTTAATAGCGTTTTATTTCCAAATATCTATTTATTGCTATCAACTTGTTTATTAATATAAACTTATTATTATCCCATTGCTAGGCACGGGTCCTCTCAGAGTAAGAGGGGTTCAATTAATGTCAAATCGTATTTTACAAATTGATGACAATTTACCGATTTCTCAAGCAGTAAGTTCTTTCAAGTTAAAATGATAAAATGTAATTTAAGTTTCTAGATTTTTGATGCTGCTGATTTATGCAGAAAAAATTAGCTATTTTCAGCATTTTCTCGGTTCCGTATCATTATCGTATTATTCGCTATTGTATGTATTTCGTATAAGTAAACGTATTTTAATACATATTATATTTAGATATTAAACAACACCAATAATGAGATACTATTAATTTCTGCAGGACTTCGCATTTTAATTTGAAACAATATGTTGTTTTAATGAAATATAGTTGTAAGCTAACGAGTACATGCAGTCCACCTGACAGTACGTGAGATATGATAAGGTCTTGCCAGAGTTTGGCCACAGATGCGTTGCTACCCTAGAGAACTAAGTTGGAACCCCTCAGATAAATGTCTCCGTTACCACAACAGAGCACAAAAACGCTCCCTTATTAGCCAGTATAAAAAAGAAATGCCAAAGTTTATAGTACAATATTAATATTCTATGGCTATATTCGCTAAGCCGTTTCGGGTGAACCAAACATACAAACTTTTACATTTATAACGAAGTCGGTTAACAAGTATTAAAGGCATTGTTCCTTTGTTTTGCGCAACATTTTTAAATTAGAAAAATTCTGTGAACTTCGTCTGTTTTTGAACTTGACCACGCGGAATAAGGACTAAGGTCTACGCATCGTTTGTGTACAACTTTTAACGAGCGGTCGACCCTTTTAATCTTATTACAACGTTATTAAATACAAGGACCGTAGGTTCTCTAGCGTATTCAACCTGACAAGCTGTTGTAGATACGGAAATCAACGTATTCCAGCCGTTGTGTTACAAACTATTTTTGACTGCTTTACAAGTATTCTCAAAATGTCTCCTTTTATAATTAAAAGAAGTCATAATTTATTTCTATAACTTGACAAAAAAGACCGAGGTAGAGTCGTGGGAATTCAATTTAAAAAAATATTGTAACAAGCAAACTGGAATACGAAATTGAATTTTATTTTATTGAATTTTTCGCTTTCATAATCTATTTGTATGATAAACCTTAATAGATTTTTGGTATATTAAAAATAAGTATCTGAGCTTATATTTATAAGCTTTGAAAATATCTCGTTTCAGAGGGCTTATTTTGTATTTTTATTGCTTTTTTTACCCGATGAATCAACTAAAATTGAAGTAAAATATTATTTTACTATTAATAATAATTGACTATTCATTCAGAACGTATTAAAGACATTAAATTGGACTACTTTAGATCTTGTTGCGTCATAACATACAAAGAGTTATAACCATTGTTGACGTTGTGCGTAAATTTTGTACAGAATATTTTGTTGATCATAACTCGGGAAACCTGGAGCGTACCTCATATTTCCTGAATGAACACATTGTCATGCTCAGAACGACAATAACATGATACACTCAGAGTACAATACGTCTACATGAACATTGAATTATATTAGAAATTTTCAGTACTTTAATGATTTACATGAAATATTCAAGCATATTTTTAAACAGGTTCTTGAGTTTGAAACGTGAAATTTAATCTTGTTAGCTCTGAAATCACCCGCCATATTCTGCAGGATTTTAAGAGATTATGTCGAACAAACGCCTAACTTAAGCTCCATAGTAATTGGGGCAGAGCTTTGTTCTTTGCGCAGAGGGATTCCAGGTTAGAGTGTTGTCTACTGTACCTTCCATATTGAGTATACCTACTACAACTTCCGTCTTAATCTGGAATAAGTCTTTGCGTTACCACTAGTCTTTCCATTTTTCCAAAAGTAGCAAACCAGATTGTAATGAAATGAAATTTATTACACATTTCGTTTCAACTACAATGAATCTCATTGAAATTCATCGATATAAATAGATTGAGCAGTATAATTAATGATTTCCATTTAAGTTCAATGAATTCCTTAAATTAAGAGTAACCTCAATTGGTCAGTTCGTTCCGAAGTTATCAAATATTTACAGAGGTACACATATACATCGGTTTCGAACATACTACATTTATAAATATAATTCAATTAAACTTTGAAACTATCTGAAACAATATTATTACTAAAAGGCTTTTATGAATTATTGAGAAGGTTAAAATCAGGACCCTTTTCGGTCGATGTGTATATTATAAAAAGCTTTTATTTTGAAAGCTGTAATTACACTTATAGTTTATCTATAGGAGAAGTGCAGAACACTATTATTTTTCAATAATAATGCAAAGTACATTAAATCTATATAAGTAAAAATGAATCGCTAAATGTGTTGCTAAGCGCAAATCTCAAGAGCAGCTGAACCGATTTCGCAATTATTTTTATAATATTCCTTGAAGTACGAGGATGGTTCTTACGGAGAGAAAAAAATTAGAAATTGACTAAAAAGGTCTAAAAACAACACTTTGAGAGATAAGTACATTTAAATATTAGCGAAATCTGTGGTTATAGTAGTATAGTTTTTGACAATAGAACCTTAATAATGATTGAACATTATACTTTAATAATTTATACTAAGTAACTTATAATTTATATTTATTATGGTCGAATTTCGCCACTAGTATGTTTAATGACATAACGCTGTTTTGCATGAATAAACGCACAATGCGTAATTCATCGATTTAAACTTAAATACATAGTTTTATCATTATCATATTATATAAAAATTGAAAATTTGATGCTATTAATTACGAGGAGTTAGTCCTCTGTGGTTAATAATAGACTTTTATTTTTTATTATTTTAACTTAATTTATTAAAAAGATAAAAACAAAAAGCATTATTTCATTATTACGTGGCGCTCCTATATAATTTGTGTTTTAGGGTTGTGTTCTTATTCTAGCAAGGTGATATGTAGTGAAGCAACAGCATCTTCCTGCAACATCAATCCCCACAACGGTCACCAACATACATGTTAGTTATAGTAACTGCTGGCAAAAACCCCCATGAATGGAGGCTTATGTCCCAGCAGAGTGCCTCCGAAGACTGATAAATGGATAAAATCATAAATATTCCTACGGCTTGTACAGATCTTAACTAATATGAAAAGTTTAGCAATTTTAAACGCGATTACAAACTGAATGAATGACAACTAGCCTAAGAGCCTACCTACCTTGTTTTTCGAAGGGGAAATCTATAGATATATTCTATAAGATACCCGACGCTGTGGGATCAACGCCGGGCTATGTGGGAATTTTACCGCACTAAAATCCCCCTGGTGGCCGTCGTCAGGGTGAAGCCGGAATAGGGAAGGCTTTAGCCGCAGGGGC
>MOOZ01000804.1:281036-307456 GCA_002930495.1 Cecropterus lyciades
TATGTCGGGGGCACTGCTCCGTGAGGTAGTTACCCGGGAATTTAATGCATCGTGCGTCTGCAAAGCAGTGAGCGGCCGAATGGCCATATAACTGGCAGCGGTGAATGCTAAGGGCCTATCCTTGAGTAGGGGGTTCTATAGAGATCCCGGAAAGAAGACATACCATACGGAAGTCGAAGATTTTATTGGCCTCAATGGATCGGAGAAGGACTACCAGGATCATATTATAGGGTTGTCGTTCCCTACAATTCATGCGAAAGACCTCCTTTACGGGCAGGCCTTGGTATTTGATGTCATTTCTTATGACCTCAAGCTCTAACTAACCCATTCCCCTTCACCAACGCGCATTAAACAACGTGGTTCTAGATGGGTAACTAGGTGTTCTTCAGTTAGCGGGGCGATTATTTATTACTGGGATATAAAAATGATCACAGTCAAGTAGGAACAGGATGTCATTATGACCTATACAGAAATCTTCTTTAGAAATAACATGACAAGCAAAAATCTAGTCTATGGACTCTACTATAGCCAATTCAGTTTATTCATTCAGTTTGTTTTGAATGAAATGTAACACATATAATAATTAAGGAAATTATTGCAATAAGTATTTTTCATTCATGTTATGTTAAGTGGCTTGCTTATTTTTATCACATTCCTCCGACATTGTACTCGTGACAAGTCACTGAGAATGCCTTCATGTAAAGCATTGTACATACTGTCTATGAACCAAATATAATAAATATTAAGTTTGCGTATATGAGACATCCTTACTGTACATGTGCATATATATATATATATAATAATCTTAATGAATTGAAGTTTTGATCACTATTTTCATGGCTTTTTTTTATAATTGATGTTCATGAATGGTCCGTAGTACTAATACAAGCTCTGTTATTACCACAGATGATTCTTCTTAGAACATCAAATTTGGCACTTTAATAAACTTTACGTATATTATTAAAAAATAGAAGAAGATTTAATAGAAGGTTTAAAATCCTGGAGTAACATACAAATACATGGATGAAGAGATAGTCACGAGTAGCAACTTATAATACACTTTTTCAATCTCTGTACGCATTTCACTTGGCAAATGTACCATCCATTCAGAGTTTGGGGCAATAATAATTGTATTTTTACGTACCTACTACGTAATAATGCGGCTGTTCTTGCTACAGATTTTAAATAGATCATCCTTCTGGATTTTGGATAGAACTGGAGTATAATAATAATAACGAAGCCTTTATTCACTGATCGTATTACAGCTTAAAAACTAAAAAACACTTAGAAACATTTAAAAAATATTTATAGTGTAATAGATAGATAATTTAGCAACAACTTCGTTGGTCAGGTTGTCTATGACAAAGGCATTCCCCAGTTTCTTCCATTTCTTTCTATCTTTACTTGACCTTCTCTCCGTCCTCCCATCTTTTGATTTGACCTCATCTTTGCCGTTCCCAATTTCTTGATACTATTCTATATCCTTCGTATTTTTTTTTTGATAATTCTCGTTATATGTCCAGTTTAGTTCCATTTTAGTTTTCTTATATTTCTCAGTACATTATTGACCTTTATTTTTCTTATTTTTGAAGTTGTTCATCGATTATGTAATAGCATGCTACGTACCATATTGCGCTAGCAAACTATAATTATCTGGTTGCTTTTGTTCGTAGTAGGCGTAGTTTGGCATCCATAACTAAGACAAGGAGTATGCATGTCTTAATTTAGTTTATATTGCCATTGGGATCACTTCATTTTTAAGTACCACTTTAAGGGACCAGTACCGTTTTTTGAAATAGTTTGTCCTAAATAAATTTATTCATTTTCATATTCAATACTTTCTTATCCTATTATTATATTTTCCCTTACAGTATTAATCATCATCATTAATTTAGTCTTCGTTTGATTCTGCCAAATATTTGGTGGATTTCAAGTGATTGTTCTAGTGGTTGTTAACAATTTAGTCACTTAAAATAGTCAAGAAAAATAAAAAGAATAACAAAAGCTTAAGATTTTATATTTTAAAAATGAATGCTTGTGGTATTTTTTTTAGCATTAGCTCAATAAAGATCCTATACGAGATGTTAACAAGCTACATACTTTAAGTTAACAAGTCAAAGCGAACTGTAACGAAGTTCATTATAACAAGGTGAATTTTTTAGTTGCCTAACTTATAAATATTCTAGAAATTCACAGAAATCAACTAGTATCATGTTGAAACATGGCTAGTTACTGCGACGTCGTGTTCATAACCTTAATGACACATTTTGCGAGTTGATGCGATATAGATGAGGAAAACTAACTCGAGGACCACAAAACATTCGCTTCAAGCACCAATCGCTTTCGAAAACCAATGTATTTAAATAATAACAGAAGCAATAGATAAAAAAGAAACTATTACTGACACTGTAGCATTGCACCTCTCACTCTCTTTCTGTAGAACCCACAGTGCAGAAGTGTTTAAGGAATATAACCCAGGAGATGGACTGCAATGTCAAATAGTCATTGCCAAAGGCAATGGTAAAACTCTTCTCCAGAGAAGTTTAAAGTTCAACAGTGGGTTTTTAACAGCTTATGAAAAAAAACAAGATTCACCTATCAATTACCGACCACGTTTATTGCCGTTTTAAGCAAGACATCGTTTTCAAACATTAAATTGGTTACCATAATTTCAGGACAGTATTTCAAGAGAACATCAAAAATCATAACAAATGAAATTTGTGCGTCACTCTGTAGACGACAGCCGTTATAACGTAACTCAGAAAACTATTTCGAATTTCTGTCTTCATAACAGAAAGACAGTGGGCCGAATAAAATATTACTGGAATTGTCTTACTTGGACAATTGATACTTTCTTAATACTTCTTGTTGCTAACTGCCAAAATGTTCTGGTTGGCATCGCGCTTTTTATATCTTATATCCATATTGACATTTAAGTTATGTGCCGGTATTAATCTGCAAAATCATTAATATATATACTGCTGCCCATGGAAATCTGTAATCAACACTGCTGTTATTAGGCAGAAACAGGTACGGCGGTTATGCTTCCGGAGTGAATCCACAAACATATCTAATGCCTTTCGAGATAGATAATTATAATAATCTTCATTAATTCATAACAATAATTAATGATTGATAAATTTTACGATGTTTACTAGATTATTTTACCGAATTTTTATGTCCTCAAGTACTTTATTCGCAATGGGTTTATTTGTTTTACTTGAACTTATCTTTTGTATTTCTCTATGTACATTTTTGTACATACATCTATTTAAATCGTATTGCTTTAGGTCACCGTATTAAATTTTGTAAATTTAAAAGCGTACATATTTATAAATAATATTTTAACAAATATACGCTACTTAAACGTCCATGACTCGAATTGTTTCAATATTCGAAATTAAAAACAAAGAATTCTACTACAGACAAAACTACTTTAGGTATTGTTTACACTCCTTCATTTTACGTTTTATGTATATATATAAATATATATATATATATAACAAAGTATAAGTGCAAACGATATCTTTACAGGAAACTGTTTCCTTTTAAAAGATTTGCCGAAGATCCGTCGTTAACATCTGCATCCGCGGAAAATGCACGAACTGTCCGGTCGCGGGGCCGGTGATGATTGTTACTACAATTACGTTTTCCTTTCTAATGCATTCACGTAGTTCCTTTACTAAACGTCTTGTGCCATCACACATATTAGGTGGGCTTAATTCTCAATCGCATAATGGGAGTACCAACTTTTCAATTAAAAAAATTAAAAGCCGGCAAGATTGAGGAAATTTAAAAAAAAATTGTTGTTAATGCACTGTATCTTCGACTATACGCACGCTGCCAATAGATTTGTAACATTTAAAATCACCGGGTGGAAAAAGGTTTCCACAATAATTTTGTTCATCTCATTTACTAACTCTACCGTTTCTTGGTGATACTATAGCTCTCGAACAAAACCAGGCCTACGCTACGGCTGCTTTGCGTGGAGCCACACTGGACATTGCGCGGCGGCGGCAGCGGATTTTATTCTCCTGACTTCGTAATATCTTCTGAATAGAATGTCCGATTTGAGTAATTCAAAAGTTATCTACAGGTATTGGAATAGTTTTGTATATTTAATGATTTATTTGGATAAGAATTAATATGAAAGTATGGTTATCATAGCCTGATTTTGGTCAACTTTTTTATTAACTTTTAAAATGTAAAAAGTGGTTGTAGTGACATAACTACAATAGTTTGATATATACATCGCGAGGTTTTCTGTAGATATTGATATGCTCACTAATATTGTAGAACATTATTGTGTTCTATCATCCATATCTTTCGTAGCGTACGCGACGAAAATAATTTTTAAGCAATTTTTTTACACTTCGGTTCATATAACTGAAGCAAAGATCCCTTATTTTTTCTAGTAATGAATATGTTACTTTGGAATAATGTAGAATTCTAATGGCGAAAAAAATTTTTAAATCGGTTCTGTGGTTGTGTTGGTGTTGTAGTAGTTTTTGAGTTATTTTAATACAAACAAACAAAAATCCAAAAATACAAAGATGTCCTCTTTATAATATTAATACAGATAATAATAGATATAGAAGTACCTATAGATAAAGAATATCAAAAACCTTTCCTTGGAGTCTTGTAAAAACTGTTTTTGCCACCTCAGTAAAATACAGTATACTTAAACTTAAACATGTTTTGACTGTCTAAGAATTTTTATATATTTTTTATGTAATCTTATATCGATCGGCATGGATTGAATTCATAGTATGCCGGGTTGCTTAGTTCATCAGCACAAATGTAAAATTTAGGTTATGAATTAAGTTCGTGAGGACGACGTCCCGGTGGATGGTAGTATGTCGGGTCTATATAGGTAAATCTTACCTAAAGCCACAGACGTATAGCTAACCTTGAGGTTTAACTTTGAACGTTTCAAATTTACGTTCAAATGACTATTTAACCCGCACCTTTCCAAATAGTCCGACTGAGAGTAAGACTTACAGGTGACACTACACTAGAATACAATTCTATTCTCCCATCACCATCTTCATTCCTAAAGTAAATTAAATTGAAAATATATTATAATTGTATGAAACGTGATTTTATCTATTAACACGTGATAGCATCACAAAGACACACCCCAAACGCATGAATCTCGTCTGAAGGTCTCAAAGAATACATTTATTAAAAATACAAAAGCCAAATTACCATAAGAATTATAGGCAATAAGCATTTCTTAAAATTCACAGATCGTAACAAATAATTTAAATATTGGGTGGAGCTTAATTAGACTTATTCTTACGATTTTTGACTGTTCTTTATTTTAACTTATGTTGGGTGATAGTACATTATAATAAAAACGATTCTTATGGTTTTGCGTCTGGATATTGAGAACGTGTGTAGGTTCGTATAAATATGCTCGGAATTTGAATTTGGGTGTCGCTAGCACTGGGACCGTATATTAAACTTTAAACTAGCTACTACAAGTGGTGGCGTTTAGCGAACTGGCAGTATTTACGAATATCTGCTTCTAAGTCTAAAGTGTAATACCTTATAGTTTTGAAGGTGGTAGAGCTCTCTGTGGTTCGACTCCGAAAGCACCACCACCACAACTATTTCTGCCTAGTAACAGCAGTGTTGTGGTCTGAAGGGTGTGGTAAGGGAGACATACGTTTCCGAGGCATTCCATCTTAGTCCTCAGGGGGAGCAGCGCATCTGTGGCCAATCTTAGGTAAGACTTTGATCTTACCTAGGGTTGATTACAGATGTCCATGGACGGCAGTAGCCACTTACCATCAGGTGGGCTGCATGCTCGTTTGCTACTTCCATACTATAAAGGAAGTTGATTATATTACAAAAATATCTACCTACCTATAGTCTATAGCCTACCTGTAGTAGATAAAATTGCTTTCAAATTATGTGTGTTGTCAAAAAATAAAAATATTTAATTGAAATTGAGAACTATTAATATGCTTATATAAAAATCAAATTTATTCTTTACCAGTACATAGGATTAATTACATTCGAATTGCAACCACTGCGACGGCAGCTTATCATTGTTGGTTTGACATTTGAATTGTTAAATGCCAAATATAATATACTCTTAAGGATTTATAATTCAAATTTTGTTCTAAAAAAAATTCCCAAAAGAAAAACAAAACAAAGTTATTTCGCAAAATCGTTTTTTCTTTATATTCCTTATGAGCTCAGTAACATTGTCCTTAAGAGTTTATTGACTTTTATTAATAGCGTCAGGTATGGCCTGTATGCATACGAAGTAGGCTTCCGGTCGTGAGCGGGCGGCCTTCAACTTGACTATTTGAGATTCAATAGACGCTAGACAGAATTGACACTTCCAATATGCATATTAACAACAATTATATTCAAAGAAGATGTATGATGACATAACCTTTGTGACTAAGATAATAAAATATAAATTTGTTCAAGAATCACACCGCAGGATAATATAAACAGCATTTCGTTATATACGCGAGCGGTCTATCACTTTTTATCCGACTGCGTCAGAAGGAGAGAAATATTTTTCGACCGTATGTATGTTTATATATATATTTGTCCATTTATTTGCCACGCGCTACGGTCCAAACGGCTAGACGGATTGTTACGTATGACATATCATTAGAATCGTCTTTGTTTTCAGAGTGACATAGATTATATCATTTTTAAAGATGGCTAAAAAACGACTTTTTCATTATAACTACAAAATAAAAGCCACGTCTGTTTCAATTTCAATAGAAGTTATTTTTTATGACGGCAATGACTTTGATAATGATGTTTCTTAAAGCATTATATATCGACTTCTGATCAAACTACCGACTAATCTTTTCGGCATTAAGGCTATTTAACATCAAATGCATCCCATTAATTCGTAAAGGCCTTATGAGTTTATATGAGATTGGTATTTCATCACATTTTAGTTAAAATCAATAATACTATATTTTACTCTACTTGTATACTGCAAAACTACAATTATACAATATACAATATAATACGTAGTTTCATATGAAGAAACTTTCTTGACATAATACACAAAGAGATTACAACTTAAACTAAATGCAAAACGAATACTGTATTTCAAACAGGTATTAGTTCAGTTCTAAACGTTACCTCTCAGTTACATAAAGAGAACAGAGCCGTCTGTGGTTACGTTAAAAATTTACAAGTTTGGACTATTTCGGTGTTGAAGGAGAATGATCGTTATTAGAGCGAGCTTTGTGCGCCCAATTAGACAAAGGCTGTTTGTTCGGCTGTACACGTACCGATTGCAAAAAAAGAAAAAAATGTTATATATGGTTTTGTGAAACGATGCAAGTGCAACATTTATTCGAAGGTGATAGAACTCTTTGTAGTTCGACTCCGGAAGCACTACCGCCACACCTATTTCTGCGTAACAACAACAGTGTTATGCGCTGTTGTGTTCTGGTCTGAAGGGTGTATAAGGGAGACATACTTTTTCGAGGCATTCTATCTTAGTCCTCAGGGGTAGCAACGCATCTGTGGCTAACCTTAGGTGAGACTTTGATCTTACCTAAGGTTGATTACAGATCTCCATGGACGGCAGAAGCCACTTACCATCAGGTGGGCTGCATGCTCGTTTTCTATATAGCGTCGTATATATATATACATATATGTATATCGTTTATTTGTTTAAATTAATGAAAAAATAACAAACAAATACGCAGCCATATTGACCTTGGCAGCTCTGTCAAGCGAATTTCACTTATTCCCTATCCTACAGCAAAGTGTAATGCGACATGCGTCAGATAGACCAAACAGTATTACTCGGAAAACAGTTTTAATTTTAAAAAATATATGTATGCATTTATTTTATAACTATATTGTATATAAATATGTATTGGGCCGTGTCGTACATTTTAAAAATGTTTCTTTCAAGGATAGGTACATACATCGTTATTCTTGTATTGCAATACAGGTATGAAAAATATAAATGTTTCATCGCAATACAAACAGTTAAAATCAAGTGATAATCGTTAGTGTGAGGTAGTATCTTATAAAAAAATGATGGATGGAGCATAATTTATTATTTTATTATATATGCAGTTTTTAAGCATGCAGCCCATCTGCTATTAAATTGTTGGTGCGTATGAACATGTGTTACCGAACTTATTTGCCATTTAAAACAATAAAAATATTTAAAAAAATAACAATTTTAATTAATCATGTTCATGGGTTGCGGTGAAATTCGATAATGTTACAGGTACAATTTATTCAATTCAATCTTTACAAAATAGTCTTGAAGATGTTTGAATTTATTCGTCTTGAAGAAATGTAAAATATTAAAAACGAATAATAAGTATAATTCTCGTACGAAACAAACGTACCTACTTGCAACCATAATTAATATTTTGATAAAAAAAACGGTATGAAACAATAACATTTATATAACTGGTTTCATAAAAATAAAAATACACAACTCTCGCTCATTTTGATGTACATAGTTGTACAAAAGTCATTTTGAATGATTTATGAACAAGATTAAATTTAATAAAAAATATACGTATACGAAAATCATCAAAGAAGCCTAAGATTTTTATAACAAAATAAGCTTAATTTAATTTGCTTTCCTTACTCGAGTTATGAAACGTTCGCGCACAAGCTGTCTGCATTACCTACCTATTGTTGCACTTTCACTGCTTCGCAATAATCGCAATGCACTTAGTCACAAGTGCACTGATAAATATTACGATATTATACCTGCTTCAATACGGTTTGAAACACTAACTGATGTGATCCTATTTTTTATTGCTAAATGTAATTGCATTAGCAAATTCAAGGCCTAAAGAACTCTATTACTAAGACTACGCTGTCCGTCTGTCTGTCACCAATCTGAATTTCATAAACCATGATGGCTAGATAGTTGAAATTTTCACGGATTATTGCCACTATAACGACGAGTACTAAAAAGAGAATAAAATAAATATTTAAGGCGAACTTCCATACAACATACGTGTTTTATTCCTCGATCAAAACACGCGATAGCGTGTTGCCAAATTTTCTGAACATGATAACTGGCAATACAATAACGTGTTTCATATATTAATAACTGTAACAGGTAGATGCTTAAATATTAACAGAATATTAAGTGATATGTTCACTTCAAATATAAATAATAAAATCAATATAAAACAAATATTTAACCAAGGCTCCCATACTACAAACGTCATTTTTATTGCGTCTTTTCCGTCATGTTTGTAATCAAAATGAGATTGATCTAATACATTTATATTTCCCTGATAGCACATTCCTTATCGATCCCTATGAGATGTCGCACGGGCTTGTTCCGTGATATGCATGTTAAATCACATAAACTATGTAGTCGGGACAATTTGAGTCGTACCGTATGAATAGCGGTCCTAAGATGTCACTCAAACCCAATATAGAAAATAACTGCCCACAGGTAAAAAAATAATGTGTAAAAAAAGTAACTTGTGGAGTAATTAATGTAAAAACATCCTCGTGTCGTTGGAAACAAGTAGTGGGTGTTTGCAACCCAGTTTCAATTAAAACTGGGCGCAAACTGTAATTTACTTAAGTATTTTAAAATCAAGTAATCAATGAAAAAAGAAGAACGATGACTCCGTAAATCGTACCGAGAAATCAGAATGCAGTAAACTTATAACAAATACAGTAAAAAGTTCATAGATTACGGAAATTCCTAATTAATGAAACATATTAAAATATGTTTATTTTTATAAAACATAAATAGCGAATACCTACTTAAAATAAACCTTTGCCTTCTCGTCAAATAAACTTGATTCGAACGATTTTTTTAAACTGACGAATGATGTAACGAATATTCCAAAAATGATTTCATTTCTAATTTTAGGCTTAAAAATTTCATGTGACAGTTTTTAATCTTTTTCATGTTGTTAGCGGGACAGTTTCGAAAATCCACGTTATTCGAAAATTCGAACATGTCGCGAAAATTGAGTCTCACATTTTTCGCACTCATGATGGTGATATCGTGATTTGAAAGTGATTTGTCTGTACTGTATATGGCTCGTTCTTCTCTTCATTTTATTAAGTGACGGCCGAGTTGGACATCCTATGTTGGCATGGTATCTAGTCTATACATCGCTCAACAACTTTTGAATCCGTACGAATTAAAATCATTACTATCTGGTGTTCGAGTCGAGAAACCCGTTTGGAGCAGATCTGTAAGTTACCGGTTTAGGAAATGCAACTGAATTTTGACGAAATTATTAAATCGCTCATTCTCCTAGTATATTCATAGTATTATTGGTGTAGGATAAAACACTAGGTACGTAAAGCTGTCCCTTCTTCATTCATGATTTTAATACAAAAACGCGCAACATTGTCCTTATTGAAAGTGATGCAAATGTATAGTTTTACATATTTGAAAAAAAAATGCTATAATTATTATGTTTTTACTTTTTCACAATAATCATATTTTATCAAAGATTGCTCACTTTATTGCTAAAATTGGGTTTAAAACTGACCGAAAAGTCATAGTTCAGTTCATGATTAATATGAAACCGTGTCTAGGTCACCACGTCGAACTAAATGCCGCGCATTCATCGGATCTATATTTAAACTAATCGATCGATACCAACAAAATATACTTTGTGTTATAAACTTAGCCTGCTAGTCTGACCTAGAAATTCGGTTCATTTGCAAACCATTGAAAATCATAGTTTTTCTCTATGAACTATTTACTATGCATTTTCGTTTATTTATACCATAAATTAGGCGCAATGGTAAATTAATTGTACTCCTTAGTTCCCAGAAATTACAATTTACAGCCCTTTTCGATGTCTATAAACGATGTGCAAAAATTCTAATTAAATAGGGGCACAGCTATTTTGTTTATACACCTACTTATTATAATCTTTATCGCTACTAATTTTGACAGACCAAACTCCTGATTATTAAGGTAACATTACAAGTTAATTTTATGTAATAGATACTATGCATTTAAATAAAATAACATGGACCTACGAAGCTTGCCTAAATTACTTTGAAACACAAAGTCAGGTCATTTTGATTCAAATTGAACACATTGAGGTTCCGATGCCGTCTGTTTATAGACTAAAACTGAAGACAAATAAAAGCCCACAAAAACGAGAGAGCAGATGTACGAAGGTTGTTGCCCCTGACCAAGCACCGGAAGCACGGGTCGCCTTAGGAATTAACGCCTTAAATGAAAACCGATAAAATCATTACCCCTTCAAATATCTACGTGTCTGAGAAAATTAATTCCTTTCGTACCGTCTTCTTTTTACCATTTTCTGCTATGCTCTTTGAATTATTGGCTTCACACTTTATATATGTAATAAAATGCACACTGATTGCTAAATAGAACTCTAATTATTAACATGTACGTAGGTTAATATTTTAAACCAATGACACTTCTTACTTGGTTTAACGTATATGATAATCATTTAAAAAATAAAAGTATTCTAGGCTGCGTTCCAAAATAGTCTCAGTTGTTAATTTATGGTGTGTCACCATAAATTAACGATGAGTTAAATAAACTAATGAGTTAAGCAAACGGAGTTAAAAGTACTTTTAAAAAGCGGTATACTATACGAGGACGGATACTGCACTTTTTGGCTAAATTAATCCTATCATTTTAGAAAACTAAAACCAAACAGGTCATAATCATCGTAGTTGTCAATCCGGTACTAATTTCATGCTTGGAATGGATCATATCTTAGACTGAGCAACATTGGGGTTCTACTCCAAAAGTAAAACTCACTTACCTTTGACGGCCTTATGAAGAAGCGTCAGCACGTAGTTTTGTACTTCGACAATTTCTAATTTGTTGACAGAACTTACCATCAAATCACACTTACTAAACAAGAAGTAGCTCCCAATTGATAATAAATAATCTATCCTAATATATAAAAATAAAATAGTGTGGGATTGTGTCTGTTTAACAAACAATCTCAATCACGCAAGAGCCACTGGTCCGATTGACATGAAATTTTGCTTGAATGTAGCTCAATCACCTGGTCAACTTATAGCCTATTTTCCCGTAGCGAGCACGAGTACTTCAGATAATATAAAATAAATTCCTATGAATGGTAAAAGTAATTGATTATGTGTATTGTTTGATGAGAACCAATGTAGTTCGACTCCGGTAGAGCCACCGCCACACCTATTTGTGCCTTATGCACAGCAGTGTTATGCGCTGTTGTGTACTGGTCTGAAGGGTGTGGTAAAGGTGTGGTAAGACATACTTTTCCGAGGCATTCCATCTTAGTCCTCAGGAGTAGCCACACATTTGTGGCCAACCTTAGGTGAGACTTTGATCTTACCTAGGGTTGATTACAGGTATCCATGGGCGGCAGTAGCTACTTACCATCGGGTGGGCTGCATGCTCGTTTGCTACTTCCATACTATAAAAACACCGCCACACCTATTACTAGCGTGAAGCATTTTTAGCAATTCGCAATTTGCTGGAAGTGTATGGTCCTCAGGAGTAGCAACGCATGTGTCCTCAGGAGTAGCAACGCATGACTTCAGATAGAACCCCTGTTCTATATCAGATTGCTTACAGATTTCCATGGGCTGCAGTAATCACTTACCATTAGATGGACTGCGTGATCGTTTGCTATTTTAATCAGATAATATTGCGTGTAGTCAATATATATTGTGTGTAGTCAATTTTATAGAAATCTAATACCAACGTCATTATAACTTTGTAATCACTCGAGATCTACGAAACGAAGCCAAGTTGGCCTGAGATTGTGTTTGTAATTTGTAACTCGTTTATAAATTTTAAATAATTTTCTAATAAAGTAAGTTTGCATCTAACATGTTCATATATTCTTGTCTATAACTTATGCCCCTTATAAGTTATGTGCTGTTATCTCGTCCTTAAAGACAAATTACTAATTAAAGACTTCTTAAAAGAAAAAAAATAAACTTTAAATTAAATACACATCCATTTATTATATTACATAATTTATATGTTATGAGATTTTGTATATTATATAATGTGTATATTGTATTACAAGGATAGATATTCAACCAAAACATTACTGATAAAGGACATCGAAATTCGATTCAATTCAAGTTATTAATTCAAATTTTATTCTAGCTTGGTGTGATTTTTTATCAAGAACCGCCCTTCAACTTTGATCTTTCTCGAAAATTTTTTAACTCTATCCAAGAAATAATGGAAAGTTTACAATGGCGGACGAATTAAACACAAAAATGGCCAAGCCAACGAGGAATATTTAATTGCTAGAACTAAGACAGGTATTAATTTGGAGCGATTTGCTTTAATAAAATTTTACTAGCTTTTTAGTTCGACCGAGGAAACAACGCTGAAAAAAAAGGTGTGGATGATAATATCTAATCCTTAGTTTAATCAAGTTCCTGTTTAATCCTTGGGGATCTTCACATTTACCACAAACATCAAGTATGGTATGGTAGATATGAGTATCCCTAACTTTGCACGTTTTCAGTTCTACAACATAAATAATAATAGGTACTTCTAACGTCATTCCTATACAATCCGTAATTACCATTTCATATTACCTAACCATCGTAGCGAGTATGCAACGCATTGTAAGACTTCCTGAAGGGTTCGTTAGGCAGCAAAGCCGCTTCAAAGCGTGTCATTGACCTCGACATGCATAATTAGATGATGTGATTCACTGAATTGGTTAGCAGGTCAGCGCTAGTCGGTACTCGATACTTTTAATAATATTACAATTAAGCAATTGTACCACGTAATTCTATCGCTTAAATTAGTTTCATTGTAGTTTGATGTTTTTGTAATGGGCTCAGTTTTGTTGAGGTCTGAGATTTGTTTTTGTAACTAGATAAAGAAATGAAGTTTTTTTGGTATCTTTGGATGTCACAAGTAATAACACAAAAGATTTCCATTACTGTCACTGTAACATTTCGACTAAGTACGAATTGATTATCTTCACACCATTCATCCACGAACCTTTTAAGGCCCTCTGCTGAACAGGGTGGCCTGTTCAGCTGAGCTTAAAGGCTAGGCAGTGGGCCTTCATCCCTGTAGTTCCGGGATCAGTATAGGGCTACGGTATCCCCTGCCTGTCGTAAGAGGCGATTAAAAGGGGCTTCTGGGGTAGCGGGCGGCAAAAGTGGGAGCTCGAACCGTCCAGCCAGGCGACCCCGGGAAGGACTACGGTATGTGTGGTCGCATACCCTCATAAAAACCAGATGGTGCGGTGGGCCCAGCCGCTCATCTGGGTAGAGCCCGACGGGGCAATGCGCATGGAGGACTCCGGTTCCGTTCGTTTGGAGATCCCAGAGCCCTCTTTATAATGCCGAGGACGGCCACGGGGGGGGGGGGGNAAAAATCCCTCATAACCCGACACCGCTCCCACGGCGTTGGGTACCTTTTGAAGGTTTCCCCCTCGAATACAAACAAAAAAAAAGTGGGCCTTAAACGTTTGCTTAATGTTTTTTTTTTTTCAAAAGTTATCGCAATGGATATTGATGTTAATTTCACTATGTTTTCTTCCATTGTCATCATACATTAATATAATTTTGACATTGAGGTTAGTAACATAACCAGGTTAGTAATTTTATTTAATATTAAGTAGTTAGTATTATTTACATTTCTATGCTATTATTGTGGGGTTAGTTTCTACTTACTACTTGTGTATTCAACCAATCCAAGTTAATTTAACCACAACTTAAGGTACATTTAAAGTGCTACAACCGGATATTAACTTAATTTAAGAACCATGTATATGATCAAAAAAATACATATAATAAATTTAAGGAGTACCGAATGAATTTCCTGTATTTATTTGGATTCTAAAAAACAATTTTTCTACAATGTCTTTCTAATATTTTAACTGCTACTATCAAATAAATCAAGTAAATATTGAGCAATATGATCTTTTTTCGACTGCTTCAAACTTAGAGAACGGTATTTAATTGTAACTTGTATATCATTGGGTAGAGAAAATAATTTCTTTAGCGAGTCCTGTAGTTTCAATGGCAGTCTGGCAATTATAAAAGTGTAAGTTAACTTTCTTGCAATTTCATATATAAGAAAGTTAAATTGCAACTAGATATTTCAATTATGATGTTATTTTAGTTTTATAGAGTCAGTTCATGTCTCTTGTTAATAGAAAAAAACTTATATTCAATTAAAAAAAGGTTTGCCTTAATAAAATAAGAGAAAACATATAATTTGATGTGATTTTAACAACAAAATCTCAGTTTATCCGGTTTGCACTGATTGCAGATTAGCGGTTTTAAGCACATTAACCATCACAGATGTAGAAGCCTTGCGTATCGATTTGAGTTATTATTATCACAGGCCTCAGTTAATAACAGCACAAGCGTAAGAACCCTTTCGATACGCACCATTTCTCTCTTCCCTATTAGTGTCGTGCCGGGAATCTCTCTGAAAAATCGAATATATTATTAGTTATTTCATTGTAGTTGGTATACTCAATGGAGTTGAATATAGAAAATCCATAGACATAGTGGATCAAGAAACCATTGCAATACATGTGACGATTCTTATAAACTTTCAACTTTTAAACATCTCCGTTAACCAAACCTTAAGATTAAAGATAATTGTAAGACTTTAACAAATTTCGTTCATACAACTTATGCATCCAAAACATATGTTTTGGATGCAAAGCTGCCAAATAGACTCCAAGAAACACAGTATCTGGTGTTACATCATTTATATAGATCATCAATTAAAACCACGTCTGTGATAAATTCTTATCGTAACCCAGTACATTCTTAAACATATAATAAAAATAAAGATTTCGCGTACATTGCACATATTTTATGAAATTTGAAATTTCCGACAGCCAGCTTTTTTGAAATAGCATCAAACCAAAACTACCGATTTTTATTTACAGGTTTCTTTTAATATTCTTATAGTCCACATTTTGAGATAACAATTAGTTATTTTTATTTCATTAAAATCCACCTATTCCTTCAAAAAGTACTATCAATTTAATTTCATGTTACTTTTTTGAGGCGCGGGTAACACAACGAGGGCACAGCTAAATTCAATACACATAATTCATATTTCTGAACAGGGGACAATCCGAATCGATTACTTTAAACCCAGTAGTGTCAACTGGTTCCTCACGAAACGAAGTGAATGCAATATGCGGTAAGGCCCATGACCTTACGTGGTACTCCTAGCGTTATAGCGTTAAACGCATAATAGAGCTGCGCGCACCGCATCTGTCGAAAACGTATGAATATATTTATTACTCATGTATTATAAGTAAGATTTTACAATTAAGTATTTTTACGTATTCATTATACGAGTTACCTTACAAAGCTAGTAAGGTTTAACAATATGCCCATGAATATAGTACACGAAAAATCTCCTGTGCACTAAAAAATATTAAGATTATGAAGACTAGCTAAAAATTCATATAATCCGCATATATTCTTAAATAACAAAAGACTAAAAATTAATTAAGTAAAACTAAGGTAACTAAAGTAAGCTAAACGAAAAAGAGACTAATAGCTATTGTGCACTAGAAAATATTTATCAACTCAAGAACTCCCTTAAAATTCATATTATCCACATGTGGGTACACTATATTAGAAAAGAGACTAAAAAGTAGCTAAGTAAAACTAAGCATAATAAAAAGAGCGTAATTTATTTAGTCGGTTAGGATTATAGAGACTCACTCATAATTCGTGTGATCTGGATATAACATGTCAACTAGGAAGTAAACTAAAAAGTAGCCAAGGAAAACTAAGCTTACTAAAACTGAGAAGTATGAACGACGCTTAACATTATACAGCTCGTCCGAAAGCGCATGAGTGTACGCACTCAAATGTTTATTTGACAATAAAGTACTCGTATCGCTACGCGTTAAGGAGATTAGGAATCCAAAGGCCCATGACCTTACCACTTCCGAGTATTATGCAACTGGCCTGAACGATAACGCTTGGAAACAATGAATTTGAATGCGTGAACGAATATGTTGTCTGTATCTCTTTGCATATTATAAAAACAGGTTTTTGTAAATTGTTTTTAAGCAATCGGTTTATCATTTAACGCTTTTTAAGTTTTTATGAGTTTTGATCAAAAGTATTATAGTAGCTTTCATTTGATACCCAATATAAGTATGATAAAAAAAAAAGAATCCCCCCCCCTTCCCCTATTTACAGGCGCCATTTTCAATAATTATATAGCCTAAGTCACTTTGCAAACTGGAACAATTTGCAAAGCCGTTTGGGCTATGGGCGTGCCAAAGAAATGGACATTCGGACATACCAGCATACACACGCACGAAAAACAGTACCCTCCTTCCTATGCAATCGGTTTATAAAAGCTACACAACGGGTTTTTATGGATAGGGCGTTTCATTGAGACGATTTAATTAAGATACGCATTATATTCGCTTCTCTGTAAAGAACGTGGCTTACCTTTATAATAAAATCCGCATTAAATTATTAAAATTTCTGTTAATTGAATGAAATTTAATTACGTAAGCTGTTGAAACGTTTTTCATTTTAAAATAATGAACTATTATTAAAATATATTGTTTATAATATATTTACTGTTTGTTAATATAACTAGAACGATAACCAGATAATATCAAATTAATAAGCAACACATAAGGTTACTCCGAAAATCGAAATTATATTACATGATTATTTTATATCGAAGGTTAGTTGGGGAAAGGCCTATGACCTAACGCCAAGATCACTTTCTTACGTAACACCGTAATAAGCAGCGGTCTGTTTCATAGTGTACAATGCCACCATACTCAGAGTGTTCAAATTATAATTAACATTTAAATAAACATTATTACTAACTTCTTTAGAATGAAAAATTGGGAAACAAAAATAATGTTTTTATAGTCTCTTTTTATATACGACGAAATTGACGTTAAATCTATTAGTTGTTTAAAACAAAATTAAACTGTACAATTTAAAAAAATGGAATCACATAAATTGCATTTTTTAATATTATTCTTGTCAACATTCAAGTGATACACATTTCCGTTAACCAATCCTATAGATTAAAGATAATTGTAAGACTTTAACAAGTTACGTACATATAACTTATGCATCCATAACATATACAAAGCTGCCAAATAAACTCCAAGAAACACACCTAAATCTGGTGTTACATCATTTATATAGATCATCAATTAAAACCAATGATACGTCTATGACAAATTTTCTATAATCTTATTTTATCGATAAAATAAGATATAAAACTTTTGAATTGGAATTCTCAAATCTTGTGACACAAGAAAAAAAAGTTCATCGCATTTCAAACGTCTCAGGATTCAAAATAAAACGTTGCAGTCAGTCAAGTAATTTACTATAAACATCTGTTATTATGCGATACTCAACATTTTTATGCATACCAAGACCGTTTTGTCCAGAGCCTTAAACAAGATTTAAAAAAGTCAATCCCACCTTATGCTAACTTTTGAACGAAATTAAGCGACACTTTTTCATGTTTTAAGATCGTTTCAATACTTTATTAAATCATTTTGAATAATCTGTTGACAATGTTACTCGGCTACATTTATTAGCCCTTAAGTCATTTAAACTAATCTTTTGAAAATATGTCTGTCAAAAGTGCTCATCTAGTCAAGAAAAGTCCCCGCTTTTAATTTCACGGTCGGCGAACGCCGTAGTCACGGATGTTCTAAGAGCGTAGAATGACAATATACATAATAAAATCTTCTTAAGTATGTATGTTGACTATTTTCTGAGATAACACCAATGCACAAAAACTTTTAAAAAGTATAACTTTATTATATTAAATGTAGAACTTCGTGGTTAGACTTCTGACACAGAAGATCTACTTCGTGATATTTTGCGATTTTTGGAAGCATACGAATGCTAAGACAATAATCCTATGAAATATATAATGAAATATTTTTTGCACGAGTGCGTCTGAAGGAGAAGAATCATCCGATCGAAAAGTATTACTCTCCTTCAGACATCAATCAGTCAGAAGAAATGGACATCCAAAACATGTGTATATGGATATACATACATGTTTGGATGTCCATTTCTTTGGCACACTACAGCCCAAACGGCTTGAGGGTTTTTAACAAATAAAATGTCATATTCGGGCTGAACACTAACAAACTCAATAAAAATAATGTCAAAATCACAGTCGCCGCGTGCCGCATGCACTACAAGTAATGGTTTAGGTTATCTTTTCAATTAATTGCTTTAAACAGTCGGGTTATTCGTACGTATAAGAATATTATTACCTAATTACATTTTAGTGTAGTGTGTACATAATTAAATTATCGCTGCAATTGGTCGAGGGCCTAAATATAAAGCTTTATTCTCGCTTCAATGAATGTGAACCAAAAAGTTATGACTGGAAAAATATATAGCAGCATATACCAATAGATTACTTTTTAATGGGTACGGAAAGGCAGGTCAGGAATTTATCTTCCAGAAATTTATAACCCTCGCATATTTGAGTCATCCGGACTTATAGTCTCACTGGAACGTTAATTAACGCTTGGAATTTGTTATTTAATTTTCTAATTCAGTACGGCTGTTTTGATGCTTTAAAAATATGAATAATTATTTATTATGAGTATTATAATTAAAAACTGCAAGGAATGTACATGCATTCCTTGCAGTTTTTAATTATAATACTCGACCAATAAAGTAAAAGGTAATTTTGTGTAATAGTTTTTAATTTTATTTCTGCTTTATAACAGTAGTAGTATGCACTGCTGTGTTCTGGTCTGAAGGGTGTGGTAAGGGAGACTAGGGAGGTAAGGGAGACACTTATCTGAGTAGTAGTAGTATCTGAGGAGTAGTAACGCATCAGTGGCTAACCTCAGGTAAGATTTTATCAACTGTGTTGATTACTGAATTCCATGGACAGCAGCGGCCACAGGTAGATTGCATGCTCGTTTGCTACTTCCATATTTTAAAAAAGTTATTCATCAAAGAATAATACTTGTATACCCGAATCAGGCACTATTAAAATGGAAACTATTTACCTGTTTCATTTTTATTATATTTTATATAAGTATAATATAGGTAATAATAAATAAGTAAAAGAAAAATCTATTACATCCAGATCTGAGAAGCATATTACATATGACCCAGTACAGTATCAGAGTCTGCTTGACTGAACTAAATATATCGAAAATTCTTTACCCTTTTAGTAATTCCCAGACAAAAACTTACTAGTTGAATTTCAATGTTCTTTTCAAAATCATTTAAATCTCTTTTCCATTCGATTTTTTGTGTATCTATTTCCGAAGAACTCTACGAAGTATATGAATCTGCATTCGAAGAATAATAAAATAGAAGTATTTGCTACCATTTTAAAACTAAGTTGAATATGAGATTAAAAATACAGGAAAGGGTTTTACGAATAATTAACGAAACGAAAACAAATTAACATTTATTTTATGAACTTAAATAACTCGTTTTAAATTACAACGCAGACGGAAAATATTTATGTTTTCACTTTATGTTTGATGCAAAGAAAACTTTCATTTGCATTTTATCATAAATGTTTAAAACTTACACGAGTCGGTTTTAATCAAATTAAAACCATATGAAACCCGGAGAAAGTCTGAAGAGCTAAAGACAACAATTAATTTACAGCACGAATTTTGAATCAAATAGAGCCAGTGTACAAGTGAAAACTTATCATCCATCTATACGTCCATCAGGCTTAAGAGATCTTCTGCTAGACATAGGCCTCCTCAAGGCCTCCCTTAGATCTTTTACTCATACAATATTATGTACGTGATCTTTATATGTACCTATAATATTCATACTATCGTGGCCTACTTAAGAAAAGCTGGCCAAGTGCAAATCGGGCTGGCGCATGGAGGGTTCCGTAATTATCTATGTATAAAAACGACACTAAATCCACGTTTATTAAAGGGGGTCCTTAAACATTTTTTGTATTTGTTGTTATAGCGGCAACAGAAATACATCATCTGTTAAAATTTTAAATGTGTAACTATCACGGTTCATGGGATACAGCCTTGTGACAGATTTACGGACAGATAGACAGTCGGCCAGATGGACAGCGGAGTCTTAGTAATAAAGTCCCGTTTTTACCCTTTAAATACGAAACCCTAAAAAGTAGCCTAGAAAGTGTTCGAAACCCTTTTACTGCACAGACTGCACCACCACTGCCAAATAAACGGTATGACACGATGCTGTATTCTAATAAAAATAATGTGCTTCGAAGAACGAGACATTCTAATTTGGTCCTGAGGAATATCAATGTCGAATTGACTTCCACAGACCGACTGAATCCTATGAAGTGTTGACTATAAATGACGCAGATTTATATGCGACCGAACTTTCCATCTTTAGTAAATTGCAAGCTTACTCAAGCTACTCCATTTTTCTAAAAACTGTTCATTATATATTTCAACTTAGATATGAATAAAACTACGTAGCTGAAATCATCATATTGATATCTAAATTGGAGAAATCGATCATTACTATCGATGTCACATCACTTTTATATTTATTCACTATATTTTGTTGCTAGCCTGCAACATTGTAACTGTCAGCTTACTCCATCGTCTAAAGTACAACTATAGTATTAACTTGATAACACGATTCTTCCTACTTCCTTATATTGCAAAATAAAACAAAACTGCAACAAGTTACAGTAACTTTACGAAGTCGCAAACATGACCCAAAAAGTTACAATATCTTCAGCTATATATAATATCGCGGTATCGTAAAGTTTAATCGTATTTCTTATAATAATACCATATGGTGAAAGTTTTGTAAGTATAGACTTTTATGCGCCATTAGGGAAGTTTGTGGGATTCACTAGATATACGACCAAGAGTTATATTCCGCTATATTTTATGCTTTGCTTAATTCATAGATTTTTAGATCGTGTATTTTGGGACGTAGTGTTAAATTAATGTATTCTACGTACATAAAAAGAATTCTACTGAAGAAAGTTCATTTCACGACGAGCACGTGCGACGTAAAAGAGAAAACACCCTGAGTAGGTCTTCAAGCAGGATAGTTGACTTGGGACGTAATTTGGACGAAAAAGTACATGTGATAAAAATAGAGTTAGTTTACATAGGCTTCAATTGTCGACGAATATTATAAACAAGTTACTGACAGGTACCGTTTAAAAAGAATAAGTCATTTTGTGTGTAACGAAAATTTTGACAAGTGATAAATATTTCTGAATCGTATTTAACAGATTTTTAAACATGACATAGAATAATGTTAATTCACTGCAATACCTAGACTTCTAGTAAGTATAATTGCACTTACTTCAACAGACAATGATATTTTATCACCTTATACTAAGCACGAGTTTTTCCCTACAACTGCCAGAGCATATTATACCATGTTCCTCTAATGCGTATTATTGGAAAAAGATTCAGGTTACTGATGGATCCGTCTCGGAAGTTTTCAAACCATTAGGCCTGTGACACTATCAAAATACCATTCAATGATAACAAGACGGCTAAGAACAAAAATGCGTCTGTTTCCCCACTACCGGTCACTCACAGAACTTGTAACTGCATCTAGTGTTACGTCGTTACAAATTAGTCTCAATTAACACAAGTTGTAAATTATGTATGTAAGTATACAGTACACATCATATTTTACAACTTCGAACACGTTTTTTCAAAAATGCTCTCATAGTACAAATGTTTTTATATCGAGTATTTCCAAAACATTGCGTGATCCTTGCAAAGTCCAGCCCTTTAGTCACGCCTTTAGGAATGTTTATAGCATTTTATGTTCGAAGGTTATTTCATTACAACAATGCCTGTTTATAGTAGCTATGGGCATTGGTGTAATGTTACACCAACCATTTCCTTGGTACACTGAGGCTGTATCGGCGATTATTAAATGTGCATAATAAGGAAATTTTGTTAATAAGTTTTGTATGCAGTTTGTCGAATGGTATTTATATTTCATCGTAAAAATACTATTTCTGGAGTTTACTCCTTAAGAATCGATTTTAATATATGAGAATGAGAAAAATACCAGGAGTAAAATCTAGTGATCGAATGACCTCGTTACGTTTTTGTTGCGCAACCTATTGTGCGCACTGCGCACCTTTCCCTTTTTCATCTGTCGCATAGATGGCGCTATTAACAACAATTGAATATTACTTGAAGTTTTCTCATCCGTCGCGTTGTTGGTGCTGTTTACAACTATTGAAACTTACTTCAAGTTTTTTCATCTGTCACATAGATGGCGCTGTTTGCAACAAATGAAACTTATTTAAATTTAATTTAATTGCGCCTATTTTTACAATTGTACTTAAGGAGTAAACTCCAGTCGTGCGTTGGACCTGACACACACTTTTTTTTAACTATATTTAAGTAGCAATCAAGCAGTATGTAGTTCACCTGATGGTAAGCAGCTCCTTCCGCCCATGGACAATAATCAACCCTGATCAACCCTAGATAAGATCAGAGTCTTACCTTAGTTTGGCCGCAGATGAGTTGCTACTTCTGAGGACTAAGTTAGAAAGCCTCGTAAAGCCTTCAGACCACAACACAACAGCGCTTAACACTGCTGTTATTAAGTAGAAATAGGTGTAGTGATGAGGCTTCTAGACTCGAACCACAAGGGTTCTACAACCTTCTAAATACTAAAAATTTTTCACTTCACTAATTCGAAAATGCACCCAACTTGATTAAATCAGCAAACTAGTTTCACACACTGACCTATTGTTAAAAAAGTATTGGCATTTCTAATTTCAGTACTTTACGAATTTTATATATAAAGATGTGTTTTAGAGACGTACTTCTTAAAATACCGTTTATAAAATTAATAGAAAACTTTAATATAAAACGTAGTGTAAAATACATAGTTATATTTGAATAAAAACACATGATTTTAAAAGCAATTAACGTAATTGTTGTTCTTATATTTTAGAGACATTTATATATTAGTTATAAGAACAATGTAAATGAATTTAAATCCCTAACTACTCTCAGAATACAAAGTATCTGTATCCATCGTACAATCGTTCGCAATAACAATTCTTCATTGAAACGGGTTATACTTAATGTGCTCTTTAACAGACTAATTTAGCTAATCGTTTTACTAAATTGCTCATAATCGCGAAGATAAACTCCCTTTCGGAATACTCGCGATTGTTTGCAAATTATGCTCTATTACGGAACACATCATACTAAATCAGTAATAGATCTGTTTTTAACCGAAAAGGAGGTGGTTCTATGTTCGACTGTATGTATTTTTTTTATGTATGTTCAACGATTTCTCCCCTATTTGTGGACCGATTCCCAAAATTTTTTTTTATTCAAAAGAGCCTAATTTATGGCTTAGGATTGGGTTGAGCTGTAGTGATTTATATTGGGTGAATTAGGTTAGGTTGGAACATAACAGAAAATATAAAACTAAGCGAGCAGGGCGCGGCTTATATAAATACAGTTTTAACCTTCACGTCTATATAATTTATAAAAGTTTTGTTAATCATGTCTTAGGACTAAATTTATGCTGGAAGTTGAATTTACATTTGTATTTATGTTTCAATTTATGCTGTCATGTAAATTTATATTTAAGAAGCAAAATTTGTGATATTATATGAAGACAAATATATAAGCGTATCATCACTAAAAAGCGTGACATTTTTTTTTTTACCAAAAAATGGAAACCGACTTCAATGTCACCAAAAGGCAAGCTCTACATAGTTTGTTAGATTACAACGAAATACGAATCTAGGTCCTACAAGCATATGAGCGCCGACTTCGGGACTATGTACTGTGTATGTAAGAAACCAACATATATTTAAATATTTTTTTTGGTTTTTGGTGACGTTGAAGTTGATTTCCATTTTTTGGTAAAAAAAATTTTGCAAGAGCGAATTCATAATCCGTAAACAACTCATCATGTAGCACATCATAGAAATATGTTTTGTGGTATTTTAAATGTAAATAGGTTTATTACTGACTTTTAAACAAAGGGTTTTTAATTCATCATTAATTCTGAAAATCTAAAGGGTTAACTAGAGGAAACAGATATAAAATAAAAATTGTCAGGCCTCTAGTTACGTGTCTTTTAAAAATGAATTACATTTGTGTACCATTACAACCAGCATGTTTGAGAATTTTCTGTCATCAAACATTTTCTATGTTACCAAAGTTTACTTAGCCAAAGTGCACTGTCACTTCTAAGGGCACTTAGACCTAAATCAATCTCACTGTAAGAGGCCAACACGGCTAACAGTTGGACGTTAATGGGTTATTGACGAAGAAAAACACGCGTTTATCTTAACTTGTGGAAATCTAAGCAATATCACCAGCACTCCAGGCTAGCACAACAGCTTAAATATTACAGCAAAATAGGATCTATATAGTGCTTTGCATTAAAAGTTACACGACACATAAAACGCTGTACAGAAGTGCCGGGTAAAACTTAAACAATGCATTTTGTTTATAACTTTTAAATTTATTAAATGAAAATAATAAAAATTGAAGATTTTTTTTATAAAATAATATAATAAGGATCAAACTATATCTTTAATTTAAAATCGCAAAATTTTGAAGTATGTGGTTATTCATGCAAAGCAACGATATCTTATATCTTGTTCGCATTCAATCTAGACACGCGGCAGTGTGTCAAGCCAAGTTCAAGCAAAGGAGCTGGCTAGCCAGCACCGAGTGTAATTACACGAACCACTTGGTGCCACTTTTGACCATTCTATAACTCAAAACCACTTTAACTTAACCACATAAAACTACGTGTTTTTAATTATATCCATAACGACATCTAGAAGCCCAAATTTCATGAAGCTAGCTCAAACGGTTATAAAGATTTGAAGGTCAAAAAGTCGTAAAATTTAGCACTGACTGACTGACATATAGTACCTAAATCTAACCTACTTCCAGATGATCTAGACGGGATGAAATTTGGAATCCAGCTCGGTGATTATGTGTAAGCGTAAGAAAAAATCTAAAAATATAAAAAAGTTAAAAATAGAGGGCGACCCCATATAAAAAAAGAATGTAGCGTGGGAACCGTTACAAGTAGATATTTGTAAACTATCCCAATATTATATTGTTAAATAAAATATAAAATTAAGTTAAGTCAAAAAATAAGTGGTGTCCCCATACAAAAAACTTGTAATACGCGCTAAACAAACGGTCATCGGTGTGTCGTCGGCGGCGCGCGGCACCACATAATTATACACCGAATAGAAGTAAATCTACATAAAAGCACTTCCAAGCAATGCTTCCGAATACCGATTTAGTTTTTTTTTTTTTATTACATTTTTGTTCATCCTGCTTCTTTCACAACTATGAAATAAATGATTGTCATACTATAACCGTTATTCACTCGTTTAGCGTTATCTAACTCACTCAGTTCTGAGTTGCATCTTTATCTGCCTAGTTTTCTTTACGAAAAGTAATGATATCCCACATTAAACATAAATGTAAAAAAGG
>MOOZ01000804.1:310904-321874 GCA_002930495.1 Cecropterus lyciades
CCATCTTCATTTGTCTAAATTTCATCACATACATTAATTTAAATACTTCGAGTACAGGAGTAAAATTTAAACGATCTATTTTAAGCAGTATTACTTACAGCGGTTAATCACTGTTTGTACAAATAACATTTGCAATTAATGTTAAAATCATAATTGGTGAAGTTTGCCGAGGCTGACTATTATAATGAATATAAGTATATTCGTGACAACAATTTATATAATGAGATTCCAGAAAGTGAATTCATTATTTATTTTAACAATTATATATCAGCACCAATTTTTTAAGTCTTTTAATTAATTGCGAGTAAAATTTTCTGAAGAATGATTGCACGCAATCAAACGAAATGTTTTCAAAAAGAAGAACTAAAAAGACATAAAAATAAAAAGAAATAAAATTAAAGGAACGGATGATCCTAAGCCAGAGAGTACACATATGTCACGTATCTCATAAACTTAGAAAATTGTTCGCACAACCGTGTGAAAACCTTGGATAAATATACCTTAAGATGCGATACTGATTGAGCTAGTTTAGAAAGATGAAATATAGTTTACAGACCTTGAAATTGTGGACTTACTGGAAAACTTTGACACGAGAAGGTATAATTGATTGATCACAATGTCCCTCGTATTGAACTCGGTGGGTGTTACGTCATAATTGGCTCATATATTGTGAAAAGGTTAACGGTGAAAATGTTTCTAGGAAATGGAGAACCTAAAGCAAAATATGGTTACTAGACATACCTGTTTGTCATCTTAATTAGGTCCGTTAGTTTAGGACCGAGTTACAAAGCAAGCAGTCATTACTTATCACTTTCATATGCAGTTCCTAGGAACTAAAGTTTACTCACTATCATTGTTCAAATTTTTATGATACTTTATAAGCGACGATTTAAGAGAAGTCATACAAAAAAGTTACTGTATAAAAATATTATTTCTACTAGTTAAGTTTATAGTAACATAATTTAAAACTGAATAAGTATCGTTATTAGTTCATCATTATCAATATAGTATTAGGACATAGTTGTGATACCTAGTAACCATAGCTTAGCATTAAGCTTACTTTGATATTTTCAAAGCATAATAAGCCTTCATTACCAGTTTACTTTGAAGAGTTTTAAATATAAGACTCTTTCGGAAATTAATAAAATTATAACCCAAAAATTGAACACTAGGCCATGTCTTAAAACTGCCGCAGAATCGAGAAGATGTGGACACTCTAGGGGAGACGTATGAGTTATAGTCATGTAAGCATGTGGATAATATCCGTAGTGAAACCCAGAACATCTATCATCGCAAACTTCTTAGGATATTTCCCTTAGGCCACATTCCACATCATCATATAGAATGTGTGCATTTTTATAGTATTTTCTATCGAAAATACTATAAACATGCACATCTTGTCGGTAAACTTGAACAATGCATTCATTAGGTCGCGATTAATTGCATGGAATTGCTTGAATCATACGAACTTGCAGTCCTTGTAAATTTGTAATTAACAAATAGGATTGCAAGCCTACCTGACGTTGATTACACATGCATCACTGGCTGTTATTAAAGTGCTTCATATAAGTGAATTTTATTTATCTCCCGTGAGATCAAACCAACATGATATCAGCATTTGATACTGCTGTTATTAAGAAGAAAGGGACTATGAATAATTCTACCAATTATTTAAAACAGTTATGTCTCACCTCTATACATCTATACTAATATTATAAAGCTGAAGAGTTTGTTTGTTTGTTTGAATGCGCTAATCTCAGGGACTACTGGTCCGATTTAAAAAATTCTTTCGGTGTTAGATAGCCCATTTATCGAGGAAGGCTATAGGCTATATATCATGGTCAAAACTTACGCGAGTGAATCGACGGGGCGCAGCTAGTTAATATTTATATACATATACTATAGTTCAAGGCGCGTGACAGGATTTGTCTGCAATGACTGTGATAGACTAAAATGCAATTATTCAAAACTGCGATGTGTCTCGTCTATACCAAAATTCCACATATGTATTTTTAATAACAAACTTCCTAGTTTAAGGTCTTTGAAAGCTCGTGACAAGACTTGTCAGCAATTACGTTATATTCATTAACACCACAAGGTTAATGAAGTTCGGTGGCAGACGTCACATCTTATGTAACTTGGGACCTAAAATTGTCATTTTCGTGAACTCCAGAAGTTATGACGTAGTTTAGACAATATCAAATCCGGTGACAGCTGTAAACCTACGTAAGTTAGTTATTTAGTTAGTTAGTTATATGTAGACGTTTCATTATTTACAATGTTTTGTATAGGTTAGCTGCTTTAGTTTTAACATTTTAAACTATAATTACGATAAATTATAACGGTAATATGTTGACCTTAAAGCATTTCCTTAAAAATAAAATATAAGTACTTAATCACATTATCAATTTAAATTGTGTTTCTATAGGTACAAATATATTGGATTTCTATAGAGTAGAGTTATTATTCGTAATATTACTTATTATTATTACGAATATTATTCGTTATTCGTATTATTATTCATAAAAGTAACGACTATAGACTGCGTCTATAGTCGTTACTTTTACGAATAATACATTCAAGAATGCTTCAAATACGATAAGAATATTATCGTAGTGATAGTATATAAACCAGGTGTTCGCCTTTACGCCAGTATTCGCCATTGTATCAAATTTGGAAATGGCACAAAAACTCGGTTTATGAAATTGATAATTACAAAACATAAAAGTAAAGATTTTACGTGACTCGTATAATTAGACAAAACAAATAACTTGGATTATAAGGATAGGCCAAAATTTACTTTTAATAGTAACATCCATATTATTAACTTTTCTATCGCTATAATAAATTTAAAGTAGGACTATAACTAACAGGCACGCTCGAATTATTTCTATATTATTAAAACAATCATAACATCGTCATTTGAGCATGAAACCGCGGCACAGAACATTGCCTCTTTTTGAGTTATCGTGAATTTTGTACGTATGTTTTTCAATATTATGTGTTACGAACACGGAACTTACAAAGTAAATTTATTGAGTTATATTATATCTTTTCGCGGTTATCTGCGGTTTTACAAACTGACAACTTAAGAGTATTTATGCGGCTTCAGTATTAGTAAAGCTAAGCTAATAAAGAGTGAAATCGGAATGTCCCGTGTCATATTATCTACGCTCAGTCTTCCTAAGTCTTCCTTAAATGGAATTTGGAGATAAAGAAGCACGCACGCACCCCGTGTTCGATTCTATGATTTATATTAGCGATCACAATAGTCTTACTTGGTCTACGAGACCAATGCTTATTATGAACCGTATGCTTTTAAATTGTAGAGCCTTCTTGCTACGTGATGTTACTAGATTTTCTCCTAGTGTGCGGTTTTTCTTATTAAATTAGTCAGCTATTTTTACAAGCATGAAGTCTGAAGTTAAGTACGTTTGGGATTCGAATTCTGAATATCTGATACCTTGAAGATATGTGCTAATTAAAATTTAATAATACTTAAAGGGCGAAGCAAAACTTGCCTGAGACTTTTCCGAAAAAAATAGTTCCAGATCTTGTGACAATTATTTTAGTGTATACTAAGCCAATGTGATTAAGTATGACCTAAAACCGTCTTAATCTTGAGTTTTAGTTTAAACGGGTCCAGCGTTCACTTGAATTGGCTTGATTGACGAAATATAGAATGTTTACAATATGTCCATTTAAAATCAATTCGTTCTTTATTAGTGTTTTTAAGTTTTTGTATTGGATTCTTATAACTCTACGCAAACGATTACGCAACTCACTGTACTTGAGAACTATTAATGATTTAAAGCCCTTGTTCATTACCCGCTTTGTTGTCCAATATATCAAAGCAGAAAAAAACTCACACGATTCTGCAAATCTTGCTCAAGTGATTAAATTGCCTTTAAGTATAATTATGTGGTTGAAATGTTATTTGACAAAACATTCACCATATTCGTGTCATATTGAAGTGTGCGAAATGAAGATCGACGAACAAACTGGCATACTAACTTTATTCTATCACGTCTCACGACTCGGCAATGTGTCCATTGAAAGGCCTGTACCTAACCTAACCTATACCCTTGGGTATAGGATCACGAGACAGATCAACTATGCGGAGCACCACCCACTTAACACTGGGGTTGGTATACATACTTTAATATTGTCTCGCTACATTGCAATGTTTTAACTAATATTACAGTGTTGTGAAGTAATATTAAGGAACCGGGGGGTTTTAACCCCCTAGAGAACTGCCCGGGTAAACAGGAGACCCTTGAGACCAGAAAATACCTTGTACCCTTCACGACACGGCCGTAGTATAGGAGAGGCTAGGAGGGTAAGAAGTCCCCGCGAGACGCAACTATGCGATGAATATATCAGATTAAGACTGCAGTATTATGCACTCATAATACTGCACTCTTACACTATAGAACCCAAAAATGAGGCTATAGATTATTATGATCACTACGGCAGATCTGCTAAAAGCAAATCGCTTCAGAAGCAGATTTTCTTATTCAAAGAATAAAATATACAGTCCATGAAAACCAATCTTTATATTAAAATACCTATATACGTATCCTATGTATCCAAAAATTGAAAGCTATCATACAAATAGATAGATAAAGATTTTAGATATTGTCCTCCACAAACTATTACTTTTACATTGCTCGACACGGGTCAAAAGAGGTGTAAGCCTATGTGTATGTTTAAAATTTAAAAGCTTTATTACAATAAAAGTGCTTACCACGATAGTGTCAACCATAATCCACTACTGATCGGCTGCACACATGCCCCCTAAGAGGCAATTTATATGTATTATAGTAGAATATTTGGGAACAAATTTTAATTAACCACTGTTCTAAACCCATTACCGCGTACAGCATTTTGCCTTAAAATTATTACGTCACGTTTATGAAAACCAAAAGGACGTCGTGTTGTTGACATGCGTTTATTCTACAGAGCGGTAGAAGCCGAGTTGACAGACAGGACGGTGCGTACAAAGCTTTACAATCACGACCGTTATGATTGGCACATTGCAAAACACGCGCGAGTTTCCCGTAAACTAATTGTTTTTGTTGCGATGGCGTTCCTTTCTGAGTAATCTTTTTGTTTTACTATCAATTACTTCCGCATATTATTTATTGTTCAGATTAAGTGCATATCTTTATTTCTGCAGGTAAATAGTATTTCTTTATCTTGGGTTAGGAAACTCCTCGATAATGCTCCCCACATCATGATATTTACAATACTCTCCCCATATATTTTCAATATCATGATATGGGGAGCATTATCGAGGTAACGTCACGTTCATGTAATTTTAGGTAAAAAGCGTTCCTAGTGTACTTGAGTTGCACAAATCCAAAGAAACCTTACTAACTTTTGAGATATTTGAAGAGAATTCCTTACTGTTTTCCTTACTTATTAAAATAATTAAAAAAAATACCCGACTGCGGTGAAATAAAATGGCTTATATTTTGACCGACATATATGTATTTTCAAGTTCTTATCTACTTAACATAACTATGACCTATCGTTTTAATCGCTTTCGTTACAGAGTAGTTTGTTTTCAACCCAAGTATAATGGTTTCAAAATATTGTAGTACAAACAAGACTACCCGTTTAATTATTTAAAAGTAGTTTGTAGATATTAATATTAGGCAAGAATATTTACTTGCTTCATACTTTCGGGTTTTATTTTACAATTTTTTTTTTTCAAAAATTAATCTAAGATTTAACGCTGCCTACCTTATGAGTTTGTAATGCATTGTACGCGTCAATATTTGAGTATTAATCTGACAATAATAATTAATGAAAAATATATTTCCGCAATTCCGCCCCCAAATTGTATCACGGAAGGTTGATACATAAATTACCGTAATTAAGTCAACGTAAGATGGCAGATATCCCGCAAGTATTCACGGAGCTCTGAGTAACAGTGAAATAAAACAGAAATGAAATAGAAATAAGTAGGGCCATCACATCTCGTCCAGAAATGAAAATCATAAAATAATAAAAAAAAATCTTTTTTTTTTATCAGACTGAAGTAGCAAACGAGCATGCAGCCCACCCGATGGTAAGCGGTTACTACCACCCATGGACATCTGTAAACAACTCGATATAAGACAGGGATTCTATCTGAAGACGATCACAGATGTATTGTACTACTCCTGAGGACTCAGATGGTCGCTCATATATAAGTGAGCCGGCAACCACGCCCTTCCTTCGAAACGCAAGAACTGCTTCACGCTAGAAATAACACCTATTTCTACGGCGGTGGTACTTCCACGGTCAAACTAAACTGGTTCTACCACAGGAACCCAAACTAAATATATTAAGGAATAATGATCAAAAACATTTTTATATAAAAGATTACAGCTTATTCTGAGCTACATCGAACAACTATTTACTAAAAAAATAATATTTTAAGAAAATAAGTGCCATGAATATTTATGGAATAACCTATGTACATGTATATTTTCTTAGACTTTTATACATAGCCGAAGTAAATAGGCACGCCATTGTTGTAAATTGTATCGGTTGTTACATCTATAAGGAGCCTATCGCATAGTATTTGACTCGGCTTTTCGACCTCTCAATATATCACTTTTAAACATAAGTCCTTTCTACTGCATAGGTTGTGTACGCAATGTAAATATTTTAGTAGCGAGTTTTGGATAAAATTTGTTGGTGGTGATGATGTATTTAATTTTAAATAGCAAAGGCAAGCAATCCACCTGATGGTTAGCGGCCTGCCGCTCATAGACATCTAACAACTCCAAAAAAAACTGAATGAACTATATATGCATCGAATATATGTATCTCCCTTAAACCAGAACATAGCTCTACACTGCTTTTATATGGAACAATTTCCTGTTATATAATATTACTATAATAAATATTTTAATGATACAACAAACGTTATCTTTAACGACGTGGACGGTTCCTTAATTAATAACCGGAATCAAAGTGATATACCTCTTTTAAGTACCGTACCTCTCGTAAAATTATAGCCATCAGCTATTCGTTCAAGAGTTGATATTCCGTATTGTATGTAAACTTAAATATCATACTCGATATCAAATACAATAGGATTAAATTGTATTGTAAAATAGAGTAAGTGATCAGTGGGCACCAAAATTGACCTTAGAGAGAATTTAATCAATCACACTTCTACTAAAGATTCGACCAAAGAGAACTATGTAAGAATACGTAATACATAAGTATCTCTCTTACCAAACCAGAAAACAGTAGAACTTGATACTTCCTATTAGCCAAAAATAAGCTTTTGGTGTCAAATCTCGAAGGGCCTCGGTGAGCAAATATTTATTACTCGAGTTTAAATAAATGGACACATTGTGTAAATGAATCGACAGAAAGAATATTGAAAACAAAATATTTTAATTTATAATAATTTCCAGGAAGTTCCACAAGTGTACAAATTTACATACGAATTGTACCTACCGCGCGACCTTTGTTGAAACATACAATTAATTGCGTCCCCAACGCATCGTTTCTGATGTAGAACATATTTCACAGCTTTACGAGCTGTTTCATTTGCTTACTTGTATTTATACAAATATGTTTATCGATATATTCCAACGGAGAGTCGTAATGCATATTTCTATCGTGAAAAAAATGTACATTTCGCTGGAAGGGGAGGGATGTTGGCTTACATATGAGGTATGTAACTTAGTCCACAGGAGTGACAACACATCTGTGATTATCTTAAGTCTTCTTTGTAATCTTGTTTGTATATAGAGCTGATTACAGAAGTCAGTGCGGCAGCGACTATCTACCAACATAAAATAAACCTATAGATATTAGGTATAACCTACCGTGAGTCATATTTTCGCTCATTTAGGCCAATTTAAAATATCATACAACAAAAAGGTTTTGGGAACTATGCCCAACAAAGTCGTTAACAACGGTTTATTGAATTTTTATTCATCATTATTATTAGTTTTTTCAATTGTTTATATCTATTTTTATAGTGTTAAATTAGAAGATATTATTATTTCGCAACGATGAAATCCGTAAACGAACTAAGCTTACCGACACAGCTCTCAAAAGTAGCAAGCTGAAGTGGCAGTGGGCCGGCCACATCGCTCGAAGAACCGATAACTGATGGGACTCTTTCCCATCAGTCCTCGAGTGGCGACCACGTTTAAGCAAATTAAGCACAGGTCGCCCCCCAACCAGGTGGACCGATGACCTGAAGAAGACAGCGGGAAACCGCTGAATTAAGACGAAACAGAACCGGTTGAAGTATCGCCATTTAGGGGAAGCCTATGTCCAGCAGTGGACTTCAAAAGGCCGATGGATAGACTGTTGTTTATGATATGTATAATTATGTATATGTTTTGTTGCACGTTTCTGAATATCCAATAAATACATACCCATTTGGTTCAGATTACAACAAAATCAGCAACGTTGCATGATCCGCCTTCGCCGCCTGAGGTCAATTTTAAATTCATTGCACTTTTTATTCCATATAAACAGTCCGATGCTCGTGTACGCGACGACGCTGTCAATGGGTAGCGAGCTTACGAACAAGGTCGTTATGAAGCGATGCTCGGAACTACAACGGAACAAGTTAAAGAAGACTTGACGAAGAATAATGAAGGCCCGAAACTTTCTTCTGTATTAGGGTTGCTTCACACTAGCATTTCTCCAGAGTAGGCGTTCAATAGATTATTTTAAACAACAGAAGAACATAATAAACTCGTACTTAAGGTACTGGTATCATCGCACCTTTTCTGCGCAAAGATAGGACGGTATCCGTGGGCTCTACTTAAGAACAAGAACAAGAACTGAACTTAAGAACAAGGTCGTTTCATAACGCTACAATCAAAACTACACCGGATTAAGTGAACTTATACCTTAGTAATTGTGACTCCTTTAAAGAAGGCTTGACAAAAAATAATTATTGCTGTATAAAAGATTGTTCCACTTATTTTTGTGTGTAAATATACTATGATGATAAAATGTTGTAAGATCTTATCATTTCGTTATAGCCGAATGTAGAAGAACATTGTTTCTGTTCTTTAACAGAATGTAATAAAAGTTATTGGATCAAATATTATCGGTATATTATTTTAGGACTTAATTATCATTCATTTATTTATTACCCTTTTTCTGCTATTAAATTCCATTCCTTGACGTTTTCCAAATAACGCTTTGTCTTGAAGTCTTTAGGAATCTTATATGTCATCAATTAATATTGTACACGGAAACAGATTACGGATGTCTATCCTTAAATAGTTTTATCAATGGCTTATTATGGCACGGACAATAAAAATATTTCCTATTTAAATATAGTTGTCGCTTATGACTTAGGCTGCAGGAATTCACACCTGCATTCAAACCGGTTACATACTACCACTTTGGCGTATAATAACTTAGGAATTGCTTTGTACGTCTTGTATAGTTAGTCATTTAAAGCTTATTAAAGTGTTTTATATGAGTTATTAAAAGCATATTTGCTATGCAAAAGAATTACTACAACAATTATGGTATCTTATTTATCGTACTTATGACGTCATTTTACTTAGGAAATGTTTTAGTTTCGCATTTTGAATCTCCAATAAATCAATATTCACAATCTAACCGTCTGACTAATGGATTACTGTTTACTTACCTACTCTTTATTAGATAACCTATGGTGACTAATACGTACGTATGACACGTCATTTATTAAACTATACTCGTATTTTATAATCTTAGAATCTAAACTTATTTTTTTAAGAAAATCAACGTCGTTCTTAGCATATATATAACAACAAATCCTAATTAGTCCAGACTTTGACAAGTAGAATCAGCCGGCATCCTTATGATTCTGCAATTTCAAATTTTTCTCAATCTTTAGTCCTTAGTTCATGCTGATTTTTGGTTAATTAGTGTTGTTCTTTGAAGTTAAATTATTCGATATTATATTCGTATACTTTCATGTTTACATTACCATTTAGAGTCGTTAACGATTACTCCATTTATTATATAAATCTAAAGGAATTATTATATTTAGCTATCACTACACAATGCTTCATCTACGAGTATAAATAACTTCTCTACGTTCCTCATTAACCACAGAACAGGGCCGCTTATGCCTTAAACCGCAGCCATTCACACGTGTTCAAACCGGTTGCAGACGAGATCACCGGTTGTCCCGACTACCACGGGATCAACTCTGACTAGGGTTGCCAGAAGATAATTTTATAAACGAGGTAAAGGAGTTTACATAGAAGGATTTTCTGTAAAAAAAGAGGAAATTTATAGAAGAAGAAAAATTGGTTTTATTCAAATTAAACCAATTTTTAAACGACTTTCAAAAAGAAAGTGGTTCTCAATTCAACTTTATTTTTTTTATGTTTGAACATTCGAGACTTTCGACTGGGTGCACCGATTTTGACATTTTTTTTCTTTGGTGGTACTTTCTGTGGTCTCTCATTTTAATTTAGTTCAATTCTGACAAAGGTATCCATGTGAAAACCACATAAGTCTTAATTTTGCATTTAGTGTGTGCGCGACAAATAGGCGAATAACGACGCTTCTACCAATCCGATTCTCATGAAACTTGAAATGAATATTAGGAATTTAGGATGAAATGATATAATGGAAAATGTGACCTTCTACTCCTTGATCCTGACGATGTAGGGGTTCTGCTAGCCAAAACAAAAAGAAGTTAGCCATTTGGTGCTTACGAATATATAATAAGATTACTGAGCAGAGACATACTAGCTCAAGGCACTCTCACTCCGGCTCTCGTCGCGTACGGTCGTGTCCTGCGCGTCCGTTCTCGCCGTGAGTCACCGTGAGTCACCGCTCGATAACGCTCATGCGTCATCCGCCGCCTACCTGCGCACCACGGGGTGCGACCCTTCTGTGCTACCTGGCACGGAAATAGTGTAACGCGAGTGCTGTGTTGTGCAAATTACGCTGTACCCCGGGGTATAGTGTATAGTGTGTGCAGT
>MOOZ01000804.1:322597-340902 GCA_002930495.1 Cecropterus lyciades
AGAAAACGTAAAACTAAACGAGCAATGCGCAGCAGCGCCCTGCGTTCGGGTGCGCCCAGTTCATACAAATACAGACATAACCTTTATTTACCTATGCTGGAAGTTGAATAAACGTTTTTATGTTACAATTAATGCTTTCATGTAAATTTATATTTATGAAGTAATATTATTATATTTGTATTCTTATATTTGTATTCATATAATGCCTAATTTATATGAATACAAATATAAGTGTAACATCACTAAAAAGCGTGGAATTTTTTAACAAAAAATAGAAACTGACTTTTGTGACAGTACATAGTACATAGTTCTGAAGTCGGCGCTCATATATTATACTTGTAGGACATAAATTCGTCGTTGTAATCTAACAAAATATGTTGAGCGCCGACTTCAGGACTATATACTATGTGCTGTGTATGATAGAAACCAATATATGTTTAAATTATTTTTTTTCTTTTCTGTGCCACAGAAGTCAGTTTCTATTTTTTGTTAAAAAAAATATGTTATTTACTTTATTTTGATCATATTTATCTGAGCTGCCAATTTTTGCAAGAACTTCTTGGTTTTTCAACAAACGATTGTAAAAAAACTTCACACGTCATATTTTTAAAGTTATACTGAGTGAGAATTAAAGATTTAACTAACTGTACATTTAGTCTGTTACTGTATTTGCTCCATTGAGTATTCATCAGTGTAAAAAGGATACGAAGTACTTAAAGTTGGTTGGTGGACAGAATGACAAAACATGGAAAAGGACGACATGTCCTCCTTTTGGATACTACCTGGCAACCCTAACTCTGACTAAGCGCTCGTTCCTGATCCGAAGCCCACAAAGTTGTATTGGATTGCTTCATCGCACCTTACAATAAGTTGTGGAGTGTAACATTTTTCCGAATTTAATCTGGAAGTACTCAGACTGACAGATGAAAATCATGCAGTTTGACTGTTACGATTCATATTTAAGAAGGAACTTCTAAGGTCTACGTCAGCATTATAATAAATAATATGAGGTTTTGACGTCACAAATTCGAGCTTGGACGCTTTAAAAGTTGACCGTCGTTACTTGTAAGTAAATTTTAAAACTACGGAACCAATTCGAATGTATTTTTTTGCTATCTATATCATGCTTGTCCTAATCTTAAAATACCTACATGTCTGGAAAATAAATACTTATTGATTTCAACTGTGTTAAACTTCGCAACACATTTATGTGACATGGAAATATAAGCGAGCTGATTGCTCACTTATCTGTTGAATCGGCTCCCAATTTACCTCAAAAACCAGACACGTTAATATTTTAACGGTTTTGCACAGAAATGCCACAAACGAGTCTTTTAATCATTTAAATGTATAAATATATTTTGACGCACTATCGTAATACTCGTCCCGCTAGTCCGAACAAACTTGCTGTCTCATACTACTGTAGTGATTTTTTGCAAGGGAGTAGGTAAAGGTAAGGGTAGCAAGTTTTATCCCCGGCCGAAGTAATTATATTACATTTTAATGTTAAAGGTGTAAAGTCTCATTGTTAGCGTTTTTGTGTATGACCGTGGAAGCTAGGAAATCAGGAAACTCAGGAAATCCCAGTCTAGAGGTTACTATGAACGATAAAAGTCTAGTTTATAATCCACCATATTAACTTAGACTAGACTTTTGGACTTTTACGACGAAGTCTATTACTTCACACACTTTCAATAAATGAGAACTTTTCTCATTGACTCTTAATTAAAAAAAAGAAAAGATGATAAAAGAAGAAACGTGCTAAAATAAATCTTGAAACAAGTCGTCTCAAATAACTTACAAATTCTATTGACGCTAACACTATCTTGTTCCACCGTGAACGATTAAGTAACAGATGCTCGTTGGATAAACTTTATCTTATCTAGTTTCACTTGCTATAACTGCAGCTTCGTCTAATCTCTAGTGACAGGAAAACTAATGCTTGGTTAAAAAATATACCTAAAAATTGTCCAATAAAACTTCGAATAAAATTTTAAATTCACCTGAATATTCCTATTAGATTATACTACGACTCAGTAACGATATTAGTCATGTGTTTCAATTTGACTAAAATTTTACATCCGTTTTTAAGTAAAGTGAGTTTTTAAGGATTTCACTAAATATTATCCTTTGGTAGTCAATTCGAAGTAAATATGAAATTTTAGTTCTGTCTGTTTTTTTCATGTTTGTATATAATACGTTGCAGTTATCTGATTCTGTTGTGGAAGTCGCGTCATTCTCTTAGAGATAAAGCGTCTATAGCGATATGCTTCGTCACTTATCTCAATTTATCCTTATCCATCCGAGCTCGTAGCATTAACGTTTCCGTGCCTTGGACCGATTTGTGAAGATTACATAGCAGTTATAGAGTCGATAAAGAGGCTTATAAAGCTTGTGTAACTATCAAAAGAAATGTCACATCCAATACACTTTTTGATATAACGGAAGTAGCGAAAGTGTATTTATGCCGGCTGATTCTAAGTGGTCACTTACATCTAAACACAAGTGGAACATTAATTCTACCTTAGGTTCATTACACTTAGCTGGTGTGCCAAACAATCCTTTACATTTGGATAGAGAATACATGTCTGTCCCCATAATTAGAGACGACAGAATTACTGCGGTGAGGCGATTAAGTGAGTCTCTGTGGAATTGCGAACAGTAAGAGAAAACTAAGAGCTTAGCCCCACGTACTCGTAAGTCTTGAAACGGGAGATATTAGAGACAATGATATTCCCCTGAGGTGAACCCTTGGCAGCCTTGGTGAGCCTATGGCATTAAGCCTTTGTACCACTCTAGGTATATAAGTATAAATAAATAAATAAATAATACTTAAAGCTATTTTGTATAAATATTTATGTATACCACCTATATGTTTTAGTGACTGAAAATCTCATATAAATGGCTTCCAAGACATCGCGTAAATTTGATAGTTAGGAACCTTTAAAATATTTTTAGCCCATGATAAAAATATGTCCTTTATATAAACAATATTGGATTGATAACCTAACATCGCTTTGAATTACTCGATAGTAGTAAAACAGTTACCTACAACATCGTGGCGAACGGAGATGAGAATGGAGCGCAGCCATCTGATCTAAAGCTCCGTAAATTGCTAATGAAAGATGAGACGATCACAATTATTGCGTTTTCCCAATTCGGAAGTAATTGCGTTTGTGAAAATTGGAGAAAACGAGAAAGGGTAAAAGTAAACTAAACATGAAGACAGATTTTATAAGGAATACTTATTTCGTTTCTTGAATAAATTGAATTATGTGTGATACTATATTAATCAATATAGTATTACACCAGGCGCGTCATTTCATAATGAAAAGTTTAAGTCATAGTCTTTATAAATTGCCTTAACATATTCTAAAAAAATGATATCACTAAATGATAAGGTTTAATAAGAATTTAAAAAGAACTATAAGACCTAACCTTTACGTTTGATCGCAGAGTAAATGTACTATACTCTAATTTAAGGTTATATACCTACAATAGAGATAAGTATTATAATAAGGGATTCCAATTTAGTTATTTGGTGTAACCGCGCAAGTAGTCTTTTACAGATGCCCATAAGTGACCACTTTGCATTATTTGGACTGCGTAGGTAGATACGTAAATGAAGAGTAGGAATATGTGTGTTCCACTCACATTTTTGAGGTTATTAGTGTCGTATTTACCTTGATACAATCCCTTTAAAATATTTATCTCATTAAATTTTTATTGAGATTTTAAGCAAAAGCAAAAGAAATCTCTGTAATATTTTACGGCTCCGAGTCGAGTACAAAATACAGTTATTTCATTTTATGAAACCAACATATCTCTATTCTTTTTGCTCATTTTATAAAATTATTTTTCAATATGCACTCGTATAAAGAGACCAACATTCTGTTTAATTTGTAAGCAGCGGTACTTTATGTATGGAATAAAATATTACTTGTGGAATAGTATGTAGTACGTTGTAGCAAACTTTAAATCAACGACAAGATAAGCACGAACTTCATAAGAGTTCCCGGTGGGTTTATTCTATAGGATTAGGATGTGTAATTAGAAGTTGAGCAACTAAGTTGTAAGTAACAAGTTGTCTATTTTCTTTCTAAGCTACAAGATTTGTACCTGAAGGTGCTAAAAGGAGCATATACATTATATTACTATCATCCATCAGCCTTTTGAAGTTCACTGCTGGACATAGGCGTCCCCTAAACAGCGCCACTCCACCTGTCCTGTGTCTTCTGAATCCAACGGTTCCCCACTGTAATCTTCAGGTCATCGGTTCACCTGGTCGAAGGGTGACCTGTGCTTCATTTGCCTAAACGTGGTCGCCACTCGAGGACCTTTCTTCCCCATAGCTTACCGGTCCTTCAAGCGTTATGGCCGGCCCATTGTCGCCTCAGCTTGCTAATTTTGAGACCTATGTTGGAAAGCTTAATTTGCTTACGGATTTCATTGTTGCGAATCATGTCTCGTAGTGAAATTCCAAGCATAACTTTCTCCATAGCACACTAAGTGATGAAGGTACAAACCTTCGAATGAGGCTCACAGTAAAAAACCATGTTTCGGCGCCACAGGTCATCTGACACATTGTTAGAATAATTTAGACTTCAGGCTCTGAGGTATTTTGGTATGTATCACTATTTTTACACGCTTCATAGATTTTGATAACATTTTGTAGTATTATTACGTTTTTAATTAGCGAGCATGCAATCCACCCGATGATAAGTGGGCACTGCCGCCATGGACCACATGGTTGCTACTCCTAATGTCTAAGCTGAAACGCGTCGAATGGCTATGTCTTCTTTTTTAAATAATTCAAATCGTAGTAGCGTGGTGCTTAATACTGCTATTTAAGATAGAACTAAGTGTGATGGTGGTGCGCTGGATTTGAACCACACAGGCTTTGACAACCTTTTTGAAGTGAAACTTGCTTGGAATTATTGTGATTTAGAACTTGATGAAACGAAAATGCGTTACGAAAGCCGTTGTCGGCGCTACAACTGTATCCCTTTCTGAATCACGCTAACGATTTTACTTAGAACTTGTATAAGAACTCAAATTTGGTTTATGAGGTCCAGTGATTTATGAAAAAGCATAAGTCTTACTACCCTCTTGCTCAGAAATCTTATTGTTTATTATAACTTAATTTCACTTCTGCCGTTTGTAAAATGCACACACACTTTTATATTATAAACTGTATAAACTAAATCGAAGATGATGATAAAATGTATGATACGACAAAATATATTTTATTTAATCACCTACTAAACCTATCAAAGCTTGAAGTGTCGGTATTATCATTGTCATAATGAAACTGATCAAAGAATAAAACAAAAAACATGATCGTTTGCAATTTCAAAGTTACCATTGACGTGAACTGATGTATACCCCCGTTAACTTATGTTTCCTGTTTGCCAATTCACTAACGATGTGCCGCTAAATCAGGAAAGAGCTACGAGTGAGACGTGTATCCTTTGAAACATCACTTATGTTTCCGTCTATTGAATATTATTTGACGCTTTGAGAGTCACTGAATCGTACTATATTATACAGAAAACGCAGACAGCAATATATCTCTTAATTGGTAATACATTTTCTAGGAAGAGACTGCACGTTGATTAGCTTGAACTTAAAGTAGACTGAGTTCATTTTAAATATGTAATATAAGGCACTACTAGGACTAGGAGTCTAATTAGTTTACTTCTTTTGTATATAGAGTTATAAATAACAAGTTGTTACATATTATATATACAATCTACATGACTGTATTTATGTATTTTAGACTAATATTATTGCATACATTTTAATATGTACAGTATATGTATATAGTAATATGTATAGTACCCACTCGCGATACCGATAACGAGGACTCACATATCGTAATAAAAAAGACAACTGACTCAAAATTCTAAATAATAATCTTTGAAACGTATAAACATGACAGATAAATCCTGTATCTATAAATTAACGTCGAATGATATCAGCTTCGTTATAGCGCTCATTAGTGCTACAGAACTCAATAGGATTAGCTTCGCGAGCAGATTAGAACTACATAACCATAGACACGAAATCGTATTGCCTAGAACGGCAACTAGCTTAGTTTACGACGAAAGAACCTAGTTTCTAGGTTATACTGAAATCTGTATCATTTCTCGCAATTTCCTAATTTTCGGAATTTCGAAGGAAATGCCCACAATTATACCTACCGATCTGTTTGAAATTCTTGTATCTCTATCTTAGTATGAAGGTTGTTGTATTTGTTTGTTGCCTATTTGATTAAGAGCGACATTTGAGGCGTTCCAACCTAGTTCTCAGAACTGACTATCAGGCAGATATAGGTAAGCTTACCTCGTATCTACGAATTTGATGATGGAATTGAAAAAAAGGTCATCCGATAAGGAGAACGTTGTTTTTTAGATTGTTGTGGGGTTAAGTCCTTCGATATCTGAAATTTTGCCGCGTCGTTGAAGGTGATGAATGGACTTAAGGCATTTGCGTGAAAATTTTGGGGGGCTTGAGTCCATAGCCCTCCTCCCCACCGCCTGTATCTGTTTTTTAAGGATTTGCGTTAATACGTACGTTGAGTACTATACAGATGTTTAGATAATAAATGATTTAACGAAATATAAAAGCGGTTAATTAATAGTTATGCACTTCGTAGCCAGTAAAAATAAATCCTCAATTATACGCTATTGTAGCATATGTGTAACTTAATTGTTCTCAATTGTAATTAAATATTCCATGCAAATGATCTTATTATTCATTCAAGAGACGGAAGTGAGTATGGCGCGTGCATAATATTTAATAAATTTATCGAGCTGTCCTCAGACTCACGTAAGATGCAAAGTAGCTATTCTGTAATGGAATTTAATTTTATTGTACGCCTCTGAATGTGTATAGTCACCTTAGCGCATTATTTATGTATGTTGATAAACAAGTCATATTATTGTAAAGAACGTTCATGAGCGACTGACGTCTTACGTGAAACATTATCCCATCGACCCGTGTGGTAGGTTTTTTTAGGGAACAAATCTCAGGAACGCGATTAAGGGACAAAGTTCAAGGCATGGGCAACAGCGTCTACCTGTATAACAACACCCACTATCACCGAGATGAAGGTGCGGTGACTATGGCGTATCGCCAACGGGAGAGGCCTATGTCCATCAGAGGATCGCAAGAGGTTGATGGATGGATTTTATAAAACAAATGTATCAAATGCCAGATTTCAATATGTCTACAATTTAGAGTAGATTATCCAATCAGTGATATCCTAGTGATAATCGGATGATTAATCTACCGTAGTCAAGCTATGAAATTCAAATCCTGATTGAATCACAAGTTTTCTGACTTTTTAACTTTGATTTTTCATTGATCTCTTGCGAAAATATTAGCGTAAGGAATACGCCTGTCCCTTAAAAAGGTCATCAAGGATATGTTCTCATCCTCATTGCACTCCAGGTTCACTTTCGTGACGATTGGTTCGTAATAATAATGATGACTATATACTGACTCCAAAATATCAAGGGATTTGATACATAAGTAAAGAATACGAATAAAAGTCTCAAGTGAGGACTAAAAATTTCTCACCCTCTAAATATAGTTCTAATAAAGCACCAAGTAATTTCATACAACACAGTGTTTTCCGCAAAATCAACTGGATTTGCTTCTTAAGAATAATTTGTACATTTTCTTACCCGTACCTAAGTAAGCAATTCGTTCTATGCCCTTTGATGTTGAGGTCAAAATTACTCGCATTATGATTATTAGACTTGTATAAAAACATTCGTAAAGAAAAACCTTACAAATGGACATCTACAGGAATTACATTTACTGAACCCTAAAAGGAACATTAAGGGTTGGGTAGAGTATTCACCATATTTCACTACACATATTAGTAAGTGCGGTCGGTGTATTCATATGTTTCATGTAACAATATTCTATAACATAATAAATACGAATACATATATGCATCAATTAAATATACTTTGATTAAAACATGTAAGTAAAACAAACAATCCTGCAGATATGCACCAAAAAGGTCAAGAGAATGTTTAACATTCGAAGTCAGAAATCAACATCATTAAAGTTTATTGAACTATTCAACATCTTAATAAGATACTCGATGCATTTGAATTTCGGGTTTATGAATTTATTAAGATCATCCGATGATAAATATTGGCCATAGCAACGCTTCAAGTAAATACAACATCATCTAGACGTGTTACATAGACCGCTAGGCAAATATCAGTTACCTAGAACCTAGTTTATTTTCAATCGAAAACTTAAGTCTGTAATTGTAAGACTTACCGTAACACAAGTTAAAGTTTCTGCGTGAATAATTGTCGATGTTCAATAGATCGCCCTTCGTTTACTTTTAGCTTCAATTTAAACCAAGCATCGGTCGTTAACTTCATCGGCTCCATGGTCGAACGCATCTCCGATCAGTGACTAATCGGACATGCTGCGAATTCTTACGCGTATTATACATTGAACGGGCAAAAAGTAGACATGGTCGTTTCAATTTTATTTTAAAACCAGTACGTAACCGATATTTGTTTTAATTTAAAAATTGTTTTCAATATTCTGATATCCACGTCAACCCTTTATTGTCCAACTGTTGGGCGCGGTTCTTCTATCAGAATATGAGAGGTTTAGTTAACAGGATAGAACCGCGCTGGCCAAGTGCGAATTGGTAAAATGAGTTGGTTTAAAATGATGTACGTATTAGAAATTAATTATCACTGCTTTACATTGAGGTACCTGACCAATACCTGATATCTACCAATTTTATTGATATCAGGTCAGTCCAGTTTATTACCGATCGAGTTAGTAGGTTCAATTGCAAACGGTTGGCGAATGAACACAATTAACAGATATTTAACTACATTTGCCGTTCATAAAATATTAGATTGAAAACTGTGATGTCACAGATTTCCAATTAATATTTACTACGGCTCGATTCTACGTACCGTCTGTGTACGTGATGTCTAATATTAGGTCTTTACCTATGAATTGCCGTTGAAAATATTTTTTTTGGCTGATAATTCTAATTTCAATTGAATTTTATTTTAAAATCATGTTTTTTTTCTAGAATTATCATTTGTTTAATAGTTAGTGTTAATTGTAGTGTTTTCATCGCATTCGAACCTTTATCGTCATCATGGATACGTTAAAAAATCAAGTAATTATAGAGTATGAGTACCGTTGTGACAACAAAGGAGCACAAGCGGCACACAATATCAACGACGTTTACGGAGCGAACACTAATAATGAAAGCACCACCCATTATTGGTTTTCCTGCATCCGTTCTGGAAATTTTGTCCTGAAAAATGAATTGTGGAAGCTGATGATACTCAATCTACGGCTGAATTAGCAGCAGCTTTCGACGTTAGCATCAAAACAATATTGGTCCATTTGCGTCGAATTGGCAAGATAAAAAAGCTTGACAAATGGGTACCCCATGAACTTAATGATCGCCTGCGCGAAGTACGCATTGAGACGTGCCTTGCACTGCTCAACAGGCATACAAATGAAGGAATTCTGAACCGCATTGTTCCTTGTGACGAGAAGTGGATCCTGTTCGACAATCGTAAGCGCTCAGCAAGTTGGTTGGAATTCATCACAGCTTCTTACCAAACGGGATGAGCATTACTGGAGATGTGTACTATGAAGAACTGAATACAATGAATGAGAAGCTCGCAAGTCTCCAACCAACTTTGGTCAATCGTTCAGCTCCACTGCACTTATACTGCACAGCAAACGGTCTCCTACAGCTACAAGAGCTGGGGTTGGAAGTTCTCCGTCATCCGCCGTACTCACCAGACTTTGCGCCTACAGATTTCTACTTTTCCCAGAATTTGGATAACTTCTTGGCGGAAAAAAATTCAATACCCCAGAGGCAGTACAAAATGTCTTTGAAGAGTTTGTTGCCTCTCGTCCTGCTGATTTCTTCAAGAAGTGCATCAATAAGCTACCAATGCGTTGGCAATGATGCATTGATTGTATCAAAACTATATTGGTCCATTTGCGTCAAATCGGCAAGATAAAAAAGCTTTTGATTAATAGAAATAAAAAATATAGAAAAAAAAAATACGCTTCATTTATTTAATGAAAAACGGCAATTTCATACCTATTATATGTAAAAGGATACGATGCTAACATATGTCAGATCATGCCTAGTAGTAACCCACTGAACAGTACTTGAGCATATTGAACTTATTACACGTAAAACTCAACTTCCCTTATAGCATTCGATCACGAGAACCAAAAGGTTTAGACTAATATGAGTATTTTAAACTTTAGCTCGTTGAATAAGATATCACAAAAAGTGACATAAAAACTTTAAGTTATTATAGTAATATTTCATATAAGTCGAATTAGTAGGTTTAAATAAGTTTTTTTTATCAATAAATAAAAATAGAAAGCTTTTAACATTAAGTCCTTTTATGCACATAAATTACTGTTAGGTACATAAATATTAAATAAGTGAATAATTTTTCCACCCTGCATTAATGTACTTTGAAACAGACTCCATATTGAGGGAATGATATTCATGCGAAAAATCGTACGTTACTTTCTCCCTTTTCTGTATTACGAAATAATATAAATAGGTCAGTATTTCAGAATCTGGATACCTACTGCAAAACTGGATTCTTTTATCATCACATCTGTAAAAACAATGTAAAATTTATTTCCGCGTATCGAATAAATCAATGCAGTGGTCAATTTACTCGTTTATTTTTTTTTTTGAAAAATTACTATGTGTCGAAATTTCTGTGTGGTATTGTTTCTACTATGTTTGTAGCAACTTAAACTTTTACAGTTTTTCTTTTTTTTTAATTTTTGCATAACTACAGCAGTTACTTTGAATTCTATAGTAAATAAAAAGATAATATATTTTTTTATGCATTAATTACTTAAATTACACTCCTACTAGTCTTTGCATAAAACTATCTTACTACTGTTTTCAGGTATTCTTCTATTAAAGTATAACAAGGTGTAATAGGTGTAATACTCTTTATAGCAGATTCTTAGAAAACTGAGATTTTAGTCGTACATTTTTTGAAGAAAATTTAAAAGCGACTTATTGTCTCTGCCAACGTTTACCGAATTGTTCGTAGTCTACAGACCTGAGGTCACAAATGCTTTACCTTAGAGTGGAATCAAAGTTTACTTGTCATGCTAAGTCAGGCATACGACAGTAAAACTAAGACAAACATACATTATAAAATATATCTGCTTTATCTCTGCGACCACAATAATATAAATAAAATAAAGCCACAAAAATGTTTTAAAATAATAATTGATCTTATCTTCAGTGATGCCTTCTGTAATTCTTTTTCTATGACGACTGTGCCGCTGTCGAGCCATCTAGAAGTTTTTTTATATATCGCAAACATGAAGACCACCAGATGGTGAAGTGGTCACAGCCGCCCATGGATATCTGTAAGCAACATCATACATAACAGGGGTTCTATCTGAAGGTCTACGGACCCTCATACGAAAGTGAGTCGGCAACCATACTCTTCCATCGAAACGCAGTAACTGCTTCACGCTAGAAATAGGTGTGTTACCTGTCAAACTATACTCGTTCTGTCACTTTCCAGACAGGTGTGGCGATGACACCTCCCCACAACCTCCCCATATGAAGTGTATCTGCCTAAAACTGTATAAAAAATAGATTTTCAAGTATTACCTTTCAAAGAATTGCTATCGAATCACAAAGACCATTTCTTTAGTCCCACCGTAAGTTGAAGTAATAATTTTTTTAGTAATAGGTTAATTACAATGAAAGTGGAACCGTTTTATATCTTATACGTTGAAATTAAAACGCTTTCTTTTGATTATATAACTTTTCTTTATTGGTAACAATAAAGAAACAACAAAGAATATTACGATTTACATAAATTAGTCTCCAATTTATTTCAGTTAAAGTCTTTTCAATCGTTAACTCTTGGTACTGGTAGTTCGCTTTTGGCATACACCAGCATTTCCTGAATAAATCTAGGCTTAGCAAATGAACGTTCTCGATCAGAAAGAGATTAAGGTATATATTTAAGCTGTTAGTTTACCTTTCTCTGTTACTTTTAGTCCGTTTCGGTAACTGTCCTATGGGAGTACTTAGCACATAAGTAATTAAATCCGACGTGTTTCAATGTAGTCCAGTAAACTCAAATGTAAAAGATAGTCCGTCTTGCTCTATTAGTATTATCTTTATAATATGGTGTAACAAACGAGCATGCAGTCCACGTGATAGTAAGTGGTGTGGTAACTACGGCCCATGGACATCTGTTATCAGCCCCAGATAAGATCGGAGTTTTAGCTGAGGTTGGTTGCAAATGTGTTTTTAACCCTGAGGACTAAGTTGGAACGTCTAGGATAAGTAAGTCTCCTTCTTCTCTCGTTTTCCCTTCAGACCAGAATACGGCAGCGCATAATACTACTGTTATTAGGCAGGTGTGGCGGTGTTACTTCCCGAGTTGTATCACCTTACAAATATGTTCTACTTAAATTAAACGACGCCATTTTGGCACTAAACTCTTTGTGCATTCTTAAGCCATTAAACACATTTGCGTTGGCAAGCGAAGCATGCAATGACCATAAATTGAGCTGCTTTAAAAGCGTTCATGCCTCAAAATATATGAGAAGTGAATTGAATGCTTACTTAGTATGTACGTGAAACAGCAAATACGATTTAAGATCGTTTTACAATTATTTGAGCGGAAACCGTGGAGTATGTATACTCACTGCTCTTAATAAGAACTTATAACGTTTTCTCAAAACAATAATTGTTAATGTTTTTATAGTACATTGCAAGGTATGACCGAAAACGTTAACGTAAACATCAAGTGTAAATTACGATATATGGGCGAAAAATCGCAGTATACTCGAACTGATGGCAGAGCATACTTAATTGTGTGCTCTAAAGCGCTGAAAAACGAAAAATAATAAATTAAATTTGATAAACGTAGTTGCTAGTTTTTTATGCTCTGCGCTCGTTGCATCTGTAAATATTTGATGCTATGTTAACTTTTTGACAGGATGGTATAATTTTTTTAGCGACAGACTAGTACACACGGCTGTCGAATTACCCTTCTATAAAAGATAGAACTACCCTAGTACCAAATACCTGTAATTTTTTCTAAACCCTATTGGCATACCTACAGGTTGCTTCTACATTAACAGAAATGCCTTACGTCGCACGATGGTAAAATAGTCTGACGCCTTTCTTGCATTTAGAGGCTATTTTGCTCCGTACAACTATGTAGCTATAAGGAGCAAAATGGGCTTTAAAATTAGTATAAATAAGAATTGGGAAATGGGGAACATGTCGTGATAAAATATATTGTGTGAGAGGTACTAAGAATACATCTTCTACGAAAAACGGAGGAAATGCAACTAACCTGACATAAAATTGTCTACAATATGTGGCAAAAAGACTCATCTTAAAGACTACTCTTAAAGTCGATTATAATTTTGTCGACCCGCACGGCGTATTGTAAAACGTATAAATTTGACAAGCAAAAGGTTTTGGGTTCGTAACCCGGCAAGTCAGATAATTTTCCTGGAATTTTGGGTATGAGTAATGAGTTTTCAACTTTGGGTAGTCGTATTTCATCTATGACACAGAAAATTCCAGAGCGGAAAATGTAGATACGGTCATATTTCGATAGACTGCAAAATAATGGAGTTAACGCGAATAACAGTAACAAAAAATTTAATGAAGTATGTTTTGAGTTACTAAACAGAACAATATTAATATCTTAGAGTATCTAAATGTATGTATCTTGACCTACATTTATTTTTTATTTTATTAACATCTATCAACTCTGTCAAACTTATTACAATTTAATTTTATGTTACCTTGTTTTTAAGCGCGTTAAATCGCGGGGCTCGCCTAATAATTTACTATGTGTTACTGAAAGTGTGTCAGCTTTTTCAAGTCGCATCAATATTTTTCGAGGTCACTTCACACCATTCACCGAGCAATCAAACTGTCAGCTGAGGATCCTTTTCGATGTGGAGATTAAATTATTAAAGTTAAAATCAAACCTTAATTCTGGCAAGCATAATTTGAAATATTTTTGCTTAATATCAATTTATTACCATATCGACGACTACTCAAGTCAATTTAATCAATATAATTTAGTGCAAGAATATCCGTAACACCGTACTCTTTCATTTGATACCCATAACATGGTAGTGCAAAAAAATAATAATTGGTCTTCCTTTTTGCGACATCCGCCATTTTGGACTTGCAATGACAATAAGCTTATCATGCATTCATCAATTGGATGACGATTTTAGTTAAAACGCTAAATATTTTCAATGGGTTAGGTTTACCTGCACTAATATTTAGTTGCAAAATTCCCGTACCTAATAACGAGGCAAGTTAAACAAAATATTTATTTATATGTTTTTGTACACAGATGATAGATAATACATAATTAATACCTTATACAAATAGAGTACAATGATTATATTATAACTAGTAACATCGTTAAAAACATTAAAACGAAAACCCGACTGTTTAAAACGAAATTTTTGTTGATAATGATATATATTTAATTTAACATTTTTATGAGTTTTTGCCAAAATAGTCATGTAAAAGTACTATAATATATATATTTTTAGATTTGTCTATTTACTAGCATTCATTTGATACCCATATTGTCCTAATAATTAATCGTCTGTCCTCCCCCTTTTTCCACTATTGTCAGGCGCCATTTTTAAAAATTATATAGCCTATGTCACTAACACAAACCGAGACGATTCTAATAATATGCCATACGTCACAATCTGTCAAGACGTTTGGGCTGTAGTGAATAAATGGACATACATACAAACAAACAAACATACATACATACATATGAACATACGCTCAAAAAACTTTACCCTCCTTCTGTTGTAGTTGGGTAAATGTGGGTGTAATTTATGCTGACAGTATAATTTTAAATTGGTATCTGACTGAATAAGTAAGAACATACAAAAAATATACCACGAAATATTCCATACTAACAAGAAATTTAAATTCACAAATTTTGCTGCATATTTCCAATTATATAAGGTGTTTAATTAGTTTCCATGATTAACTACGCTCTTCTTATCGATTATTATAGTTTATAAGTGATATAATCACCGAAAATGATTACGCAAATGTTTACTATTTCCCTTACACAGAACAAACAAATCTTAACCAGTCACATACATACAACTTAAAACACCACATAGGCAGTGCTTTATAAAAAAAGAATTGGGAAAGGGGAACATATTGTAATAAGTTATATATTGTGAACAGAGGTACTAAGAATGAGTTTTCCACGACAACTGCGGACATGCAGCTAAGCTGACATAAAATGGTCTGCAATATGTGGCAAGTAGACTCCTCTAAAAGTCTATTTTGATAATTATACCACTCTTAAAGTCGATTATAATTTTGTCACGATGTTTCGGTAAACATATAAATTTGACAAGCAAAAGGTTTCGGTTTTAAAGTACCTATAGTCAGTGCTTTATAGTAAGCGAAATTACAGCTCTACGATTCTTTGATTATTGAAAATTAGGTACACTACCTACACTATCTTATGAATATTTAGGTATAATTATATGGGTACGACAACGAATACATAAAGAGCCAGACCAGTAACAGAAACCTAATTTCATCACTTAGATGTCTTCGTGACCGGATCAATCGCGGGACCTTCCACGTGCCTTGCTGATGTGGTAACCGCTCCGCCATGCGCATCGTCAATATTGTGCAGAAAAGAAAATTACATAATGCATCTTCATAGCATGTAACCGTACACGTGTATGTTTTTTTATGATATGGAAGTAGCAAACGAGCATATAAGTGGCTTTTTCGTGAGGTTAGCCACAGATATGCGTTGCAACCCTTAGGGACTAATTTCTCGGATATGTATATCTCGTTTACCACACCCTTCAGACTAAATGTGAAATATCTTTATTATGCATAGGCCTGCGGTAGCACTTACAAATAGTCATTTACAATATTTTTTCTTACACTACCACCGGATCGGAACACGACTCCAACTGAGACGATCCGGCAAGAAACTCAGTGGGTTTCTCTTTTTTCCTTGTATTACTTTGTATATATTTTTCAGACTTTCAGACTTCTGATCTCAGCTGAAAGTTTATTGTAAAAGCATATACATTGACCCATAAAACATAGCAATGCTAACACTGGTTTGGTTTCATTAGGCAGAAGAAGGTGTGGTTTTTGCTTTCGGAGTCGAACCACAAAGGGTTCTACCACCTTTAAAACCTGTTTCACATACATATGTATGAATTCGTACGTGGGTATCAGCCTCCCAAATATTACTAAACTCAATGTAAATAGTATCCCGTTTCTACTTTGACATTCAAATCCTCTTCTCCTTTTACTTTGGTGCAACTATATGTTTGCAAATACTTTGTAACACTTTTGCATATCCAATGCAGCCTTACCCTTGAAAATATTGTAAATATTTTTACAGAAAGTCCGGTAGATCGGAACGTATTTTACCAATAGATATTTCAAGGCGACAGTAATAAAGTAGTTCTACATGTTTAGATAATACATTTATGTGTTGAGGCAAATGCTTTTAAGTGTAGCATCTTACTTCTGTATGTAAATTTTTAAAGAGGCTCATTGCTCTCTTACAATGAGGCAGCAGACGCCTGTAAGTTATAATTGCAGGTACTACCTCGTAGAAAGTTCGGGGCAGTACTTTATTCTGCAACCCTCGCATAAACACTTTGATATCATAATATGTTTCAGTAAAATTTTCGTTGTACATCTTTTAAGTAATAATTGCTCATTTAAATTACACAACTTAGGATGTACCTAGGCTTCAACAAGTTTTATATAAGTTTTAAATAACCTAAATTGAACTAAACCTATTTTTTAATTTTTGTATGATTACATTAGGTGCATTAAATTATTCTTTATTAACTTAGAATAACATTTCTACTTCTAATTCGATCATTAACATTATTTTAAGTGAAGTTAAGAATTGGGAAACTTAAATTAATATAATTTTGCTCAAAAGTTTCAAACTTCACGTGTTCCATCGCAAGCATATAAATAATAAGCGTATAATGATTTTCATGTGAAAGTATAAAGACATTAAAATTGCTTGAAGTCATCAAAGAATCTCCTTGAGTCTCCTTTTGATTCGTGCGAATAAATCAGGATTGTAAGATGTTCTCGCAAACTAGGGTTGAGATGACAAATATAGCAACTAATATATAGAGGGGATACGATTTACAAGACGAGGTATTAGATCGTTATGATTTATTTCGCAAATAGTGCCGGTATTTATACAAAAATTTGAATAGACACAATTAATAAAATTACACATAAACAATTCCTATTAGAAATATTTATATTCGTTTGTTATATTTTCCTTTTGTATTTACATTTATTTTTAAATTGATTTTTTTAAACATTACATTAATATGTTATAACTGAAGATATTATAGAAGATATATTATGTATAGGATTGTACCCATAGATGCTCTTTATTCGCTAGTGACAGAACTCTTTCATTAGTAGTCTTAAAACTTATTATCGCTTTCAATGAATGAAAAGCTTGGCTGTGAGTGTAGAATAGAAAACTGGGATTTGCCATTGACAGGCAAAAGCTGGATTTTCTTTAGAATCCGCCATTTTCTAGACCCACGCGGTTTGGTTTGAAATAGTGGTCCGATATAAAAGTCGTTTTTACGAATTTTAACTTACTTTTAGCTAATAATTTCCTAAGAAGTATTTTTGATGTTTTTTCGACAATTTTGTTTGCGGGAAACTCTTACCTTACATTTACTTAATCATATTTTATACTCATTATATCAAATCATTGACTCACTGCTGGGCTCGGAAGTCCTCTTATAATAAAAATTAAGATATCGAAAGTAAACTGTGAGTTGTCTATATGACAAAATTATTGAATATTTTCTTTCAAATAAATTTATCAGGCGTCAATGTATGCTCATGTTTTCTTTCGCTATTTAAATACGTGATAACAAATTTCCGTAGCTCATAGTAGGTAGGCAGTAGGTAAACCCCGTGCTCCCAACTAAACTAGCCAAAACTTATGTCACGGCGATTGTATAATAGTTATCAAACAGATTTTTTTTAAAGAAAATTTCAGTGTCGTTTGACTTTGAGAAACCCCCTATCTATTTCTAGAGTGTAACAGCACTTGCGTGTTGCATATGTCGGTTTGGTAGTCCTTAAGTATAACTACGCGTCTTTGATTAGCATAGCGCAGAGTTTTTGTTGAAGTGAAACTTCTTTAGAATCGTTGTGA
>MOOZ01000804.1:353775-365530 GCA_002930495.1 Cecropterus lyciades
AAAAAAACGGCAATAAAAATCACAATTATTGTGAGGGAGCCACCCTTAATCATCTATTTTATTGTTTTTAGTATTTGTTGTTATAGCGGCAACAGAAATACATCATGTTTAAAAATATCAACTGTCTGTCTATGACGATTTATGAGATACAGCCGGGTGACAGACGGACGAACAACGGAGTCTTAGTAATTCCGGGTCATGTTTTTATCCTAAAAAATTTACTAATTCAAATAGGCTTTCGGATTTGTTCATATTACATACATAGTACATACGTAGTTACATTCGTAGTAAGTGGTCTTAACCTTACATTCTATCCTATCTAACCTACATCAAACGACTATCATATATAAACCTACATTTAAATAGGATTGTACAAATACTTGACATTTATTTAAAAACTAGTGTGTATATACCTCCCAGGAGTATGTGTATACCATATAACACGCTCTGGCAAACGACTCTTGGCAGAATAGATGACGTATTTTACATTTAAAGGGAAACAATATATATCATAATATTTGTATTTGGTGCGTGTTTGTGTAATTTAAAGATATCCTCAATTTTAAGCTTGATTAGTTAATTGCACGACAATAAAATTTAAATTAAATTTTATTTTTTTATCTACCTTGTGATCTTTAGTATAATTTAGAAACAACAGAATTTGCACGGGAAGAAACAAGTAAAATTTTTAACCCGAAAATATATATAACCCGAAAAAGGGCCATGCATGTTCGCTCTAGTACATTGGTGATGATGTGCAACACCGATTATTAAATTAATTCTAATAAAACAAAACCTATTAATGGAACAATACATTAAATTTGAGCACAAACACAAGAGAGACCTTACATATCCAACCCGCGCGTCAAGACATCCTAAATTAACTGTATCGAAGGTAAATATTATGGTATAACTATTATGGCCAAGGAGCAAGGCAGTGTGTAATACCAGATTTAATAAACGAACTGCCACGTCATATATGCGACAACTATGCACAAGTGAACATAGTAAAACACAATAAAAATAGTTTACTTACGTATTAATAGTTTATATGGAACAGTAGTCTATTTCACAATAAGTTTAATTATGTACTGTAGTCCACGACTACTACCGACAAACTGCTTCGCAGTTTGGCAAACATGTAAAACATGAAATTGTACTTGTTTGTTCAAATAAATAAATAAATAATATGGTTTTAATATGTCATGGAATCGATATTTTCAAAGTTTGTTATTGCAAATTTATTGGTTATAATATGGAATATTTATGCAACGCAACCTATAGGCATCTATAATAATCAACTCTATATAAAACTAGGGTTCCATACATATTGCCACTCACAAGGGCAATGATGACTTCCTCCCTAGTCGCACCTATTTCTCATATCACCTTTCTGGGTGCATAATTCCACATCATTGAGAATTCCGTTTAGAATAAGGCGTAATTGTTACTAATTACTTCATTATTTCATTATAATTGTAATAAGTATATATCTAGATTATTATTGTAAGTTCCTATGGAACATAGTTCGTGTGGCGTTTATATGTACGTAAATTTATTTTTAAACGATTATATTCCAATGAAGATTTAAAGTGATATCCCAATGATTTAAACTCAGTCTCTCAATCGAAGATCCGAGGTTCGGATCCTAGGCACTCTCTACAGATTTTTTTAATTTAGTGCGTTCCTTTGAAAATCACTGATTTACGGTGAAGAAAAACATCATGAGAAGACCTTCACACCGATGAGTTCTATAAAAAAAGAGAAAAATCTCAAAGGAGTGTGAACTCTACCAATTCTCACTTGACCATGGCGGTGAACTATGGCCTAAAACTCTCTCAATCTGAGATAAGACCCGCGCCTTGCAGTGGGACAATAGTAGGTTGACGACAAACAGGTAAAGTAACCAGGTTTAATTTTCATATTATAGTTTTTTTTCTGTGGTATCTATATGTGGTATCTATATGTGGTATGGTGTGGTAAATATATCTGAATTGCTAGCCTATCTTAGTAGCTTATTTCCATTTGTATTGAATCATAAGTTAAAAAATTCACTACGTATGTATTAATGAAAGTTACATGAAATATATTAACCACTCACTTTCATATCACCTATCTTAGTCCTTGGAAGAAGCAACGCATCTGTGATTGACTATACAAAGTTACTAACAGATGTTTATATAAAACACTTATATTAGACTGGATGCTCGTTTGTTACTTTTTTATAATATTGAAGTATGAGTAGCAAACGAGCTTGCAGTCCACCTCATGGTAAGTGGCTCCTGCCGCCTATGAACAACTGACTCTTGTCTGAGGTTGGCCAGGCGTCTACCACTGAGGACTAAGTTGAAACGCCTCGGTAAGTAAGGTAAATGGTAAGGGAGACATGAGGTATGGGTGGCGGTGGTGCTTGCGACAAATAACAAAGGGGTAGAGCCCTTTATTATTCACCTTCAAATCTACTTCAATATTAAAAAAAACAATCAGATGTTTCTTCTTATTAACTGGCATACTGTAAAAACAATCCTTAAAGAGATACTTGTAATTAAAATCATTAGAAACTCTTTCTACAATGTTTTACAACTCTAAAGGTTTCATAGAATTTAAATAATAAATTTAGGTTGTACCTTTGAAAGGTAGAGACAGTCTTGGCCTTTGAAAAGTTGAAATTAGGTGTGCAAGTTTCTTTTTAGTTGGGCGAAGGAAATATTTTTCAAAGCTTCACGGTAGAAATAAATGAGAAAAAAATATTAAAAACTGCACTGGAACTTCGCCGGAAAATTTAAAATCAAGAAGTCATATCTGATCAAACTTACTAATAAAGTTTAATAAGAAGATGCAACGTAAAATACAGATCTAATTTAAGTTGGGCAGGTGTCATTCGCTATAGAGTATATTAACCTAGAAAAATATAGTGCAAATAATATCTCCTTAGTTGAAGAAAATATTCATACTAATCATCGACCCTACGGCTCCAGCGTACCTTCATGTCAATATTTCGTTACACATATTAACTACACTACAAGAAATCTTTATTTCTTAGAAACGAATATAATATTGAATAAAATGGATAAGGATAAAATTTTTGAAGTGAGACTTATGTAGGCGCGTTAAGCATTTTTTGAGATGGAGAAACAATCATTGAACTCGCGGCGGAGCCTGTACATAGATATGAACATATTTTGTACATACACGTGCATGTTGACATTTTTTACATAGGTACATTTTACTTTAATTATATTTATTTCCTTCTTCAGGTGATGCGTACCAACACCCAAATCCAATATTCAAATTCCCGTTAAGACGCTTCCGACAGATTTGAACTAACTTTACAAAAATTGTTAGGGTCCTCCTAATTTAACAAAAAGTAATAACCATTGCAAGTCATTCTATTTACGTCAAGTCAGTTCAAATGCAACTTAAATAGTTCACGGACAGTAAAACTTGTAATGCACAAACCATTAAGTCTGTCCGGCCGTACAGGATCGAAACGGTGGGCGGTTTGCATCAAACGTTAATTACAATGACCAAGGAAACGGTCAAGTACACCTGGTACTAATGTAACAGTTATTGGACAGCTTTTTGTTATATTAATATATTACTAAGTGTTAAAGGCTTATATTACAGTTGTATTTTAAGTTTTTACGTTTTACGTTTCGATACAAAGTTGTAATTACACTTATGTATGTATGAGGCAACGTCTGTGATCGACTTCAAATAGTATCCATGACTTAAATGAAGTAGCTTACAGTCCATGGGCGGGAGAAACCACTTAATATCAGGTGGACTGCATGTTCGTTTGCTACTTTAATCTAATAAAAAAATATTGGTTATTTAGCAAGAATGACACATTTTTTGTTGATAAAGAATTTGTAATTTTTATGTATATTTTGTTGTGGTGTTTTTATGTAATACGAAAATATACGTAATCATGCTTATTGGAACTGTTGTTAACTTTAGAAATAACTTTTAAATATATTTTTTTTTGAAATTTCTTTTATTATTTGATGTGGAAAACCATTAAAGAATTATTTAAAAATACACCATGTGAAATAAAATGTTTAGCATTTTTTTGTTTTTCTTTTTTTGGCTAAGTATATGTTGTTGTTGTTAGTTGCACAACTTTTACTCAAGTGTGGTAAGGACTACTGACGGGGTGTATGGTACACTTTTACGAAGCATTCTAACCTACTCCTCAGAGATCCTTATCATTGGCCGATACACGCTGTATTGCATAGATAATAGTTTTTTTTATTATTATAAGCTAATATTACTACGAGGTAGAACTCTACCTTGTTTGACTCTTAAGACGTACCACCACCACCCCTACCTGCTATGCTCTATTTCGAACGGCACACCCCTTATGAAGGCTTAGAGATTCTTATATGAGGTATTCCAACCTATTCTTCAGGGGTAGCAACATATCTGAGGCTGAACTAAACTAGGACTCCTATCCTATCTGGGCTTAATAATAACCGCTTACATACATTTACCACTTGGAATACTACTACACTATACTACTAATAAATTGTTTGTTTCCGTTCTACGTGATGAAACGCTGGATGTTAGAAAAGTAAACGAATAATGTTACTTGAACTTTATCCGTATAACGAAATTTGACGGAACCGAAAATGGGGATAGAAAAAACCTTCGAAATCGATACAAACGTACGCCTAAAACGAAATTCACTTTATGCCTTATATCAACTATTCATCCGCATTTTATATGTTAATGCAATCGCGTTCATTCCGATCCCCAATGTTGATATTTACATACAAAATGTATTGTTGAACTTCACCCTATTTGAATATTTTTTTGTATTTATTGGTTTTTTATTACACCATATTAACAAACAATACCCAGCTTGCGTATGAGGCTTTGTGGAAAATCACATCTTATACCGTTTGTAAGTTGCGTTTAAATTTATTTTAAAAACATCAAAATATGACTATAATATATTTTAACGTATTATTCTGCTAATTAGTTATATAATAGAGCCAAAATTTATAAGCGTATAATTATTTGCCCCAACAAACTGATACTTTAATGAAACTTTAATACTTACTCTACTACTGAATACTCAGCGTTTATAAAAGAACCTTTTGTAGGGATATTCCAATTAATTCAAATAAAACGTTTTATTCAATAAATGAACGGTAAAACTTCACGTAATGTACCAAACTTCCTTTAAATAATTACTAGGAAAGAAAAATACAACTTTAATGTCTGTAATTCGATAATATAATAGTAGTTTTATATTTTACTGTTCCTTCAAACATATTATTCTCATTTATAGAAGATAATGTCCATTTGTATCGAAATTGTTCCTATAGTCAGTTATGTACCTACAGTCAGAATGAATTATTTACTTTATAATTTAAATTAAGAGTGATAAGTATTTCATACTATTTATTTTACACATTAATGTAAATAATAGTATTTTTGCACTTATTAATTATGGTAATAACAAAGTAGTGATAACTTAGTGTGATAAGACCTGTGTCTGGAGGTCCGAGGTTGAAGATATTAAATATTACTAGCTTTAACAGTAAAATAATACATCGTAAGAAAAAATTCTCAGTTAGTAACAGTAAGTTTTTCTGATTTTTTCACATTAATGTAAATAATAGTATTTTTGTATTTATTAACTATGGTAACTCTTTCGGAGCAGTGATAACTTAGTATGATAAGACCTGTGATCTGGAGGTCCGGGGTTGACGATATTAAATATTACTAGCTTTAACAGTAAAAGAATACATCGTAAGAAAATTTTCTCAGTTAGTAACAGTAAGTTATGTAAGGACCACAAATTCGCACTTGGTCAGCTCGGTAGGCTAAAGTCTCCGGCCTAAATCCTAAATATACTGAGCGAAGGGAATTTCGTTCTTCAATAAGCCTTTCATTGGTTTAACAGCAGTAACGAAATTATCATATTAATATCTTCTGCCTTACATTTTTGTGATTTATCGTTGGCCTTATTGGTAAGTTTAAATATAATAAAATAGCCTTATGGATTTTATCGAACCTGTATCGAATAATATCATAACAAAATATTGCACTTAGGGATTTGTGAATTTTACATATGATCATGTCTAAAAAAAATAACAAGAATTCCCCGCCACCATGTTATTATTATTATATTAGATTAATAACCATATTTAAAATCAAAAGTATTTTTCAACTTCTGAGCATGTCATCGTAATTTTACTTTTCTTCTACCTGAAATATTGAATTAATAAAGGTTCGGTTATCAAATAATGCATCGCTCGGAAACAATCCAATATTTCTGCGTGACACAAACAACTACGATGAAGGTCAGAGAGATGTCTCAAACAAAAATAATCGCATATGACGATAAAAAGTTGAGTTTTCAACTTAATTTCATTACATTTGTAAGATATACTGGGTAACTTTGGCCGACATCATTAATTTTTTTAAGCAACACCGAATAAATGGAGTTTTCTAAATGGTCGAGAAATGTTACCAAAATCCAAATTATTGTTTCTACGTGTTTTGAATAGGTACTAACTAATCTTGTTCTCTAAATAGGAGAAGACATATTTTTTGAGTTCAAAATCTACCGCGCTCCAAAGTCACTTATTTATAGCCCAAACCTGTTTATTTTAGTGGCCTAAAATCTACAAAGTACAAAAAATACGATACATAATTTAGTATCCAATTTATACTGCTTTAATAAAAGACTACTCGCTTACCCCACAGAGGGTTCTGATTTTATAAACGTTGATCTAATTTAAGAACAAACTGATAATAAAATAATTTTATATATATTTTTTTATTTTTTTTTTTCAAAAATTGTAGTAGCGAACGAGCGTACAATCTACCTGATGGAAAGTGGCCACTGCCGCCCATGGATATTTGTTATCAACCCAAGATAAGATCAGTCTTATCTGACATTGACCGCAGATTTTTGCTACCTGAGGACTAAGTTGGAACGCCTCGGATAAGTAAGTCTTATCACTGTTGTTATCAAGCATAAATTTTAAAGCGCCAGAAATCTTTATTTTATTAATAAATTATGAATTAAACACTAAAAGCAGCTTGTAGTAATAATTATTTATTTATTATTAACACGCTTTTATAAGCTTCGGTTTTTTTTTAAACCCACTTTGAAACATCGGATTAAGTAGAGACTTTGAATGCTTATCAAGGACCGGAGGAAATACAATATTCTATATATATCTCTTTATATATCCACCCCTATAACGGTTAAATAGGGGGTGAAAGTTCGTATGAAAGTTCCCCAATTTTGATACAAGCTCTATGTAACTTAGTATTTGGATTTGCGTTTTAATATAATAGAACACATATTTCACCATTTCTGAAATATCATCTCCTAAGGTGGTAAAAAAGGGGTTATAACTAGTTCAACTAAAAAGTAGAAAATAAATAATAGTTTAAAAAACTTAAAAAAATTACGCTTTTGAAAAAAACTGAACTAAAAAATCGAAAATAATTTTCTTTAAGTTAAAAAATGGAGCGATAAGAAAAAAACTTTTTATCGTAAAAAGCGTGGGGTGTTTGTGAGATATTTTATAATGATAATAATAACCTTCTAACACCGTACGCATTTTTTAACTTAAAGAAAATTATTTTCGATTTTTTAGTGCAGCTTGTTTGAAAAGCGTGTTTTTTAAGTTTTTTAAACTATTATTTATATTTATTCTTTAAGTTTCCAATGGCATGTGTTGACTTCAAAGATCAAATAATGTATTACCTACAACTCAGTGTTTATAAACAGAGATTCATTGCATTGCATATAATCTGTGCAGGCTCCACGCAGCGTGCTGAGTTGCGACATCATTTTAAACCCATACAAATATTCTTAGAAATCTCGACTTACATTCGAGAAGCTATTAAGCCCACACAGGCGGTAATGACAGTCAAACAATGATTCAGCCTCGGATTTTATCTTAAAACGGGGAAATTATAATAGATTTCTTTACTTGTCGCTCTTTGTTTCAACGATCGTGTCAGGAAAAGGTCGGGCACGTGGCAGTTTTAAGGTAGTGGTAATACATTTTGTGTTTGACTTCAGCGATACCACTACTTATCTGACAAAGTGTTCGAGCATGAAAGGCATGGTTAGTAATTTTTCTGTTTATACAGTTGAAGTAGCATGCGATTCCACTTAGTGATATCAGGTTTACGCTGCATGCGGACATTTGTAACCAACTCCACATAGAACAGAGTTCTATCTGAATCCTATAAATTAAGATGGTTGCCTCATGTTTAGGTCAGCTAGCAGCACCACACTTGCAACCAAATGCAAAAACTGCTTCACGGCAGTTCTACCGATTAAATGAAATAATTCAATTACGTGTCCAGGTATAACAAGCATCGCCTTATTTTATCGTCGACTCTACTAGCTGACGGTTCTACTTGGTACTATTGGTATGAAGGTCCTTGATATGATATGAAGTAGATTATGAGCCACTGCATAATAGGTATGTATGTACCTCAACAATATTTTAAATATTAAATGTGCTTTTTTTTTCTAATATTTATATACGCTTTGTTGCAAAACTTGTTTATTTCTTGTATGATAATGTCTTTTTTTTAATTAAACTGTAAAAAAATCCTCGCAAATTTTTTTTAATTGATGTTAAATTATATTTTTTTTTATAGAATACTAATTAGTTTAGTGGTAAAATAGTATATTCAAATATATATACGAATTAACATTGTTAGCAGTGAAAGCCGAGTGGTTGAAACTCGGCCTCTCAGTCGAGGGTCTGAGGTTCAAACCCCAGGCCACTGATTTTTCTAAAATTATATGCCTATTAGAAGTTATTTATCTCCCTTCAATGCTCTATGGTGAAGGAAAATATCGTGAGGAAACCTATACACCTGAGAGTTCTTTAAAAAAAAAGGTGTGTGAAGACTATCAATTCGCACTTGGCCGGCGCGGCGGACTATGGCCCGGGACTCTCAATCTGAGAGAAGCCCCGTGCCCAGCAGTGGGACAATAATGGGTTGACGGTATACGAATTAACGTGAAAAAAGCGTGTTAAATATAACGATAATCTCTTTATATTTTTCACGTAAATTCTTAAATTCGTATATTCATTATCTCTTACTTACAGTTTAGGTAACACTCATAAAGTTCAGTAGAATAACTATGCTCCTACTATTTATCCAGCTCCAAGTAAAACATTGACATTGCATTACAGTTAAATTGTAATTGAGTCATCGATCATTTATTTCTGAGAAGTTGTTTTCTTTGTATGCTCAGCACTAAAGATCACTCGAAACTTCTAAAACTCGGAGATGAACTTTTTAGGAGAACTTTTCGAACAATATTCCTACTCATTATTCACACAGCTGAACACGGGCATGTCTCAAAGTAGGAAGAGTTAGGTCAAAGCCACGCTGGCCAAGTGCCGGAACATAGTATGCACCTTATGCACACACCTTTGAAAATATTACGGAGAACACCCATGCATGCATCTACGTATAATCGCTATGTCCTTTACCGTTAAAGTGGTTACCGTTAAATTGATTTCTAACTTTGTACCTTCAGAAATTTAAAACGAAACTTTTTAGAACAACTTATTAGAAGTCACGAATAATTTCGATATTAAAGTTTACAATATTTAATAAAGTTATCTCAAAGTTTAGTCACTAATGCATCTCCAGCGAGACATAAAAGTACAACAAGTGTCATTGGCGTGCAACAAGAAACAAGACGCTTATATTCCGATAAGAACGGACAATAACTTCGTTGCCTATAACAGACAATTCTACGAATTCAAACATTTATAAGCAAGGCCTTTGTTTATTGGCTGATCGCGCTTTGTCGGAGCCGGCACCGGGAATGCAATCCGACTACTGGACAATAAAATAAGTCAACAAAACACTGTGATTAGACCTAAAGCTTTGCAGTCATTAAGCGCTCAAATTAACAAAACACACATTCAAATAAATTTCCAGTAAAATACGTTTACTTACCGGTTTACTGAGGGCTCCGGACCATAGCCCAGAGCCGATGAAGACACAAAAATAAAGTTCAAAAGTTTTTCAAACTTTGTACACAGAAGTAAAGTTAACACAGGTAGTGAAAGACAAAAAAAAGGAATCGGAACGAGTTAGAAGTGAATCTTGTGTCGTCCCGATGTTGTAATAAGTGCTTTTTGTTAACGGAACAGGTTTCCGACGGCGGAAAGTGAGTTTACAAGTTTGGCGCGACGCGGTGCACGCGGACGCTCGGCGGAAGGTAGCGGACGATATGAGAGTCGGAGCGTACGAACGCTTCTGGCTAGCGCCACAGGCTCGAGGCGGCGCGGAGCGGCAACACCGCGCTACCCCGCGGGGTTCGTGCCTCCATGGCCCACCTACAATGACGCCATCATTGTTTCATCATTTGTTATATCGACAGCTCCCGCGGGAAGATTTTTTGACTCGCCGTCGACGACAGATGCTAACGACGCGTTGGCTCTAGTCTTTAAATCTTCTTTAGGTTAAGGTTACAAGGTTATGCTTTATAAGTAAGGTTTTTCTTGACTTGTCAAGTAGGATCTAGGAAGCTTAATTTGATTTGCTGAATAACTTCCCATAACGTTGAAATTTTGTATCACGTATCAAGGATCAATGTATAAATAATAATATAATTAATATGATAATTTGGTCAGCATGAATCTAAAGTGATAACGTGACGTAATGTATATAAGTAAGTCAAGGAGATATCGAACCCTTAAAAGAACTTGAAAGCTTGTTTTGAAATATTTTAAAATTAAAATTTCATTTTAAAATAATATTTTATTGTTACAAAAATTGCATTTTTTTGGAAAAGATTAGATTTGTGGCAACAAGTAGATATCAAACTCTTACAAAAGCCTTAAAGCATTCCTTAAAATATTTTAAATTTTAAACCATACATGGTAAACATTTGGAATAAAACTGTTCTATTATTAATTTAAAAAATATATTTTCCAGGAAGATACATTATGTTTTATTCGGGTAATATTTAACATCACCACGTTCTCTAAGATAATACAATTATAGAGTTACTACAAATCATAAAAGCCGTAGTGACGTCCATTCTATAAAATACACTTTGTGCTATCGATATTTGAGGCCATTGATACTTAGAAATTGAGTGACTAGCTAACTTAGTTTGAGTTTGTTAGTCAACTTCACAAGGTGCATATTGACAACATATGCTTCCTATTGTGTTATTGAATAATAACAGGTTTCTCTGGAAACTCAGTTACAGTCACTTAACAAATGTTTATTAAAACCTGATATACCCACTTGCTATGTATTTTTTTTTTATTTCGGCGCGAAACCTTCAAATAGCGGCCCGCAACCCCAGAAGTCCCCTTTTACTCACCTCTTCTGATTAGCAAGGGATACCGTAGCTCTATTCTGGTCCCGGGATTACAGGGACAAGAAATTTAGGAGTAAGGTCAGGAATAAAAAAACATGAAAAGGTCGTTACTGCCCACACAGACAATTAACCCCAAATAGAAATCCGCCACATTTGCATTTTTACTTCTAAGGACTAAGTTAGAATGTCTTTTTAAGAATAAACAAGAAGCAATCCACCTTAAATGCAATAATCTTCTCCTGTCAAACGATAACCTTATCACACCGTTCAAAACAAAACACAGCAGTATTTTACGATTTTGACAACCCGCGTGGCGGAGCGGTCACCATACCGGTCTGACATGCAGTGGGTCCCGGGTTCGATCCCCGGCCAGACAGACATCTGAATGATGAGTTTAGGTTTCTGTTC
>MOOZ01000804.1:381101-395201 GCA_002930495.1 Cecropterus lyciades
TTTTTTTTTTTTATTTTAAATTTATGAAGAATTTAAATATACTTTAATTTATGAAGAATTTAAATGATGGTCTTGGAAGCTTTATTTCTTCCAACTATACATAGTTCATGGCGCGTGTGCGCAAAGTGTGGCAATACAATATAAAAGATGTGTCTATCCGTAGACGATAATGCAATATCGGCCCCTTCCTTGTGTACATAGTCTCGCAGGTTGTGCTAAACATTGTCCAGTATACGGATGATCGATGCACCATCCATCACTTTACGTCATAAGCTCTACGTCGATAGGCTAAAATTTGCATAATATTGTTATCCTAACATTTACTTATAATAGGGAAATAAACAATATAAGAATGAGCAATTTCTGTGCTAAATGTCTTTAGAGGGATTGTAATTATACAATCCTTACAAGTTAGCAGTAATAGTTTAAAGGTAGTGACTTCTTCCAAGCTCTACTGTGACAGCACCAATAACACACCTTACCCTCCAATCGCGCTCAACGCGCTACAGCATCGCTTCAAAAAATCGCCGTGGACGAGGGCCCTTAAAGTCTCGTTATTGTTTACCTAGGGTTCTCCAATCCTGGCAGACTGCGTTGAATAATTAGTTTTGACACAGAACAAATGTCAACTAGAAATGGCATGACTCTAGAAATAGTGTAAATATTGGGATTATTGGGCTATAATTGGGAGTATTGCTGAATTTTTAGAACGGATGGAATATTGTGCTGCTCATACACTATACCGGAACGTTCATATATATTTGGCAATAAAATATGAATGTCTGAATTATAGTACATAGTTTTATAAATATACTAATCTTCTTGTCGTTTCCTAGAACTCTCAGTACTATTGGAATGACAACACTATGTTAGTCTTATATAGCTAAGTTAGGATCTATAGCTAAGCTGATTTTTCAGGATAATTATATTCGTATATATCTATCGATAAATGTATTCGTATTTAATATAAGGTATTCTAATCCCAACGAAGGAACCAAAGCGTCTGGTCTTAGATAGGAGGATAATACTTGATTTTAAGCCTTCATAACCAAGAGATACCATTTAATATTAAGTGCCTGTTACACATATGTTTATGAAATTTATTTTGAGACTTACTTTTGACTATCATGTCTATATAAGCTTAACATGACTTGAAAGGCAAATGTGGACTTCTCCACCAATTCTCATTAGATCAGCGTGGTAAAGTACCCTTAGGGCCTCTTCCAGGCCTAAGGACTGACCCTTGACCAGTGGTGACTGTTTTAAAGGTACGTGATATTATCGTCATGAGAAAAGTTAAGTAATGGCAAGCGGAGTCGCGTCAGTTCTAGTTAAGGCATAATTACTGGAAGTAACTGAGTTACCAGCATTTCTTTCCGCTCTTCAACGCTTACGCCATAACTTTATTAATTAACTTCGCTTCTGGAATAAGCTTCTTTAGCTCGTTGTCGCCGCAGTAATGTGACATTTACGATGTTCCATGTTACAAGGTTTTTTATAAATTAATTATATAAGTGTGTATGCGGGTTAAAGCTTGCATTTAATTTTTACCTATTTAACGTAATCCAAAAGTTCTCAAACTTATTTTGTTTACCGTTTATCTCATTTTTGTGATTTGAAGGTGGTAGATCTCTTCGTGGTTTATCTCTGGCCTGGTTTACATACTGCCTAATAACAGCAGTATATAGTACTGCTGTGTTCTGGTCTGAAGTGTGTAGTAAGGAAGACAGGGGTCCAACCACAGATATAACTGATCTTATCTAGGGTTCATTACAAACGTCCATGGGCGGGAGTGATCACTTACCATCTGGTGGACTGCTCGTTTGCTACTTCCCTATTTAAAAAAAATATTGAGAATATGAAATGAAATGTCTTTATTTTCAATAGGCCTACGGGGGCACTTTCAAATTATCAGTTACGAATAGGATCACGACTTCTAATGAGGAGATCCGGCATAAAATTTTAAATGTACTAAATCAACACATATTTTTTACTTTTCTGTGACATAAAAGTCGGTTGTTTTTTTTTAACTAAGTGAAATATAAACCTTACGTTAAGTTCAATTGCTTAATAATTAAGAGATTGGTTAGTAGGTACAAAATAAGTACTATTGATTCAATCATTTAGTTCCTTTGAAGAGATCGGAAATGGAGAAATTATTTCCAGTGAGGAGACGGGTAGGTAAATAACTGTTACTTATGGATTTCAATACTCTTTTCAATTTACTGCCTGTGACCTTCTCATGAATAACTTGTTTACTATGTCTAGTAACACTGTGTAGAGATCCGCATTTTATTTGGAAGTCGTGTCATTCGTTTAATCAAAGTGTTAATCCGTCGTAAACGGAGTATTGACGATTTTTTCAAATTTTGATCTAGTTTCTCCAACAATCTGATTTTTTTTCACTTGAAGCTTATGTTTCATCTTTATCAGCAGATATGGTACAGCCGAGGCTAGATATTGTTCTTTTTATATATTTTTATGTATTCTCCATATTGAGTTCAGTCAGCGGTTCCTAAAACAAGTACAAAAAAGATGTCAAATCTTAAATAGCGTTAGATTTTCATATTACCTATTTTGTTACTAATCACCAGCTAAATATTAAATATATATAAAAAGGAAGCTAATATCAATCAGTAAAATAAAATTTTGATACAGAAAACTTGTGGTCGGTTCTGCTGGGCTATGATTTGCTTTAGTTAATAAGGAAGTTTTCTGAAAACATTAAGTTGGTCCACTATAAATATAGCAAGGCAGGCTCTAAATAAAATGAAATAAGACTATTATTACATTGATGAAGTACTTATTCTTCGACTTTAATTTTCACTGCAGTAATATGCACTAATTTACTTAATAAATATATACATACTTTAATACATACTACGACGAAGCTGGGTGTTTCTTTTGGTATATTTAATGTAGGAACAGCGTCGGATATCAGTTGTCACCAATTTTATTGTCATTTGGCACCATTGAGTCTTCGGTAAAATGCTTCGAATAAATTCAACTGTGCTTTTATGGAGTTCAGTTACACTTATTGATGTACTGAGTCCAATTAATTTTCATTTTATTCTCGTTAGGAAATCTACAACAGTATTAAAATGATTATCGACCAGTCAACATTTTACATCACTAGTAACCTATACTTGCCGCAATTCATTCTTCAAAAAGATCAGAAAATAAAGCAAATACGGATATTCTTTTGCGTTAATAAACATACAGTATACAGTACATATTTTATGTTATCGTCTATCACTTTTATATTTCCAATGTTGAAATCTTAATATATATAACTTACGTGTCACGTTGTTTGTCCGCTATGAACTCTTAAACTACTGAACCGATTTAAATCAAATTTGCACACCGTGTGCAGTTTGATCCGATTTAATAGATAGCTTATATGTATACAAATTACGTGCCACGTTGTTTGTCTGCTTTGGACTTCTTAACTACTGTTGTCCGTCTGTTCGTCTGTGCGTTTGTTTATTACCAAGCTGTATCTCATGAACCGTAATACGCAGACAGATAATTTTTTAACAGATAATGTATTTTAGTTGCCGCTATAACAAAATTTACGTATAGCAGAATAAAATAAATATTTAAGGGAGCTCCCATACAACCAATGTGATGATGATTTTTTGCTCGATATTTATAACGGCTACAGGTAGACGCTTGAAATATTCAAAGAATATTTAGTTACTTATTAATTTTGAAAATAAATAATAAATTCAAAGTAAAATAAATATTTAGGGGCCTCCCATACAACAAACGTGATTATTTTGCCGTTTTTTTATAGATAATGGTACGAAAAAAGAGAAGGAGAATGATTTATAAAAATGTGTTTTCCCATAGTGAGATATATGTTGTTTTATTTCGGGTTGGATATACAGAAAAAAATACATTTTGCTGCCAAAAAATAACACTACAAATATTAAATACAAAAAAGTATCGAAGAAAAAAAATAAACATAATCAATCATAATCATTTTAATATTCACTTAAAAGATAACAAACAAAAGTAGTTACACCAAGATTTTACATAATAGAGCATACATGCTTCGTCAAATTGGCTTGCAATTAGTTACATTTGTACATACGTACGCGGTACAATCATAATCCTCCTTTTAGTAGTTGGGTAATGAAACCTAACATTTAGTACTAAGAACCACACCAAAAAAATTTTTATGTCCAACGTATTGGGCATGGGTCTGCTAGAACATATATACGGTGTTAAGATATATATGTATATATGGTGTTAAGAGCACTGTTTACCTAAACTTTCTGGTCACGTTCTCAGATAGAAATTAATATTTAATTCGCTTTTTCACTCAGTGAATTCTATAAATTCCCAACGTTTTAACAAAACATAAAACTACAAAATTAAGTTGATAGCTGACTTAAAATATTTTACCAATAGTAACCAAGCAACTATGACTATGACATTTTTTGCTTTGTGACACGTTCAAAAGTAATAAAAACAAACGGACATGTTTTGTTTCAGTCACACCTTATGACATGCTAATTGACATAAATGTATGAATTATAGAGTACTCGGTTGTTACTTCAGCCCGGCTTCCACGCTTTCCATGATTTGTCAAAATGTCAAAGCTATTTCGCGAACAGGATATTACATATTTAGTCCATGGCAAAGCCTTTAGTCACAAAATATGGAATTCGTATACTGTATATAAATTGTCCTCTCGCTTCCGTAAATCCAACATCTTTAGAATTAATAGAGACTTCTAAGTTTGAAATTTATGCTATAACCTTTAATGAAATTATACTACTCACTGGGGGAAACCTGGAACATACTCCACCCTGCGCTCATGCGTAGTCGGATACGAGATGACACGGATTAATGCCTAACCAGTTCCGTTTTTCCCATATTGCCTCTGACAAGCTTTCTGATTACTAAACAAATGACAGCAACCGATGCCGAGTTAAGTACCTTTGAAACTCAAAGACTTGCAATTAACAGTTGTCACTAACAACTCACTGTTACGTGAATGAACTTTGTAGACCAGTTCCAATAAAAAATATTTTTAACAAAAATAAGACCGAAGAAACAAACATAATATGTTATAATTACTTTTCTGGCTTTTTTGTGGTATAGATCGGTTTTTATTTTTTGTTATTTTTTTACGATTAAGAATACAGCATCTCATTCAGTTAATTATTGTCAGTGATTTGTTATAGCGACGACAAAATACTTCGAGTCTCCTTCCGATCTACTCATTGTGTAAAGACTTTACTTTCATAAGTCATACTTGTAAGATGGAAAGTAAATAAATTATATTTGGTAAAGTTTTCTAATTAATAGCGCGGCAGGAATAAGCCTCAGGGAACCAACTACATACAAAATTCCACAATGTACACACCTAAGTATATAAAGGAACTTGAATTTATATTACAGGGTTTGCATAATATAGATATTGAAGTCATTATTTTCCCATGCCAAGGTGTAGGACGATAAATTAATTCAATCATAATATTAGGATGCCTGTAATTTTACTAGACTCGATTTTACCGCGGCATAAAGTAAAGTTTTTAAGTTTACTGTAATAAGATGTAAAATATATATAATTTTTATTCATTTTTACACCTTATTGCATATATATATATATAAATATAATGTAATAAGGTGTATAAAAATGAAGTCAATATTTTAATTGATTAACACAGCAAATACCCTATTTTTGATCTCTTGACTTAGACCAGTAAGTAGGCTGAAGTAGGCTTCAGCGTGCTTCAATCATAGTACATGTTAAAATCACGCGAAATTCTTCGTATCACGTGTAATTAGTCGCATTACCATCTTATATCACTCTCGTTTTAAAGTACCAAATCTTTTAATCTTTAATAATATATTTGTCCTCTATGCGTTTCGATACCATTTATCGAATCGCGATGAAACTATTTTTATATAAATGAATATATACCGTTCTCTTATTAAAGTTATTATTGAACAAACAGAAGATTTCTTATTAATTTTTCGTTATTTTTCTTTATACTTTACGCGCTATTGCAACGCATGCTAAGTAGATCGTAGCCCAATATTTAATAGAGTTATATTTTGTTGTAATAAAGCAAGTTGCTTAGTATCATTCAATCATTTTTTCAATCTTCTACCCGAAATAATCCTAAGGGGACGGTCATCATTAAACTATTATTGTCCCACAGCTGAGCACGCGTCTTCTTCAACAACTAGAGAGTTTTAGGCCATAGTCCACCGCACTGGCTAAGTGCGGATTGGTAGACTTCGTACACCTTTAAGAACTCTATTTGTTTTTTACAGAACTCTCAGGTGTGCAGGTTTCCTTATGATGTTTTTCTTTGCCATAAAGCAGCGATAATTAAGTTCTAATACGCATATAATTTTACAAAAATGCCTGAGATTTGAACCTCGGACCCTCGATTGAGAGGTCGAGTTTCAACCATTATCACTGCTCTCAGTTATCTTGTAGTTAGGTTGTATTTTCATTATTTTACAGTATCAAATTCATTTAACATTTTTATTTATTTTTATAAGAATGTATCGCAAAATAAATAATTAATTACTTATCTAAATCAAACATGATTTCACACTGATTAAGATTCCTAGTAAAATTATCATTTGGTGTTTCATATATTTTCTTTTTAATAATTCACGACCCCCGACGTGGTAAAAAAAATGTGTGTGAGCTCCGACGCACGAATGGAGTAAGCTCCTTAAGTACGATTGTCTAAACAAGCGCAATAAAATTAAATTTAAATAAGTTTCAATTGTTGCAAACAGCGCCAATCTTAGCGGATGAGAAAACTTGAAGTAATATTCAATTGTTGCAAACAGCGTCATCTGTGCGACAGATAAAAAAGGGAAAGATACGCACAATAGGTTGCGCAAAAAAAACGTAACGAGGTCATTCGATCACTAGATTTTACTCCACATATTTTTTCATACCGGGCGACTTACATGAAAATCGATTATTAAGAAGTAATCTCCAAAAATTTCTGCAAATTCTCCCTTGAATAAAATTCTCGCAATATTAATATAACGAAGAGACTATTCTCGAACATTTATTCCGGAAACTTCACCTGCTTAATTGCCACAAATGCTTATGTTCCACCATGCATATACTGTCAGTATTTTCTGCGTTTACTACAAAGCACTGTCGCAAACTCGGTACGTTTGAATATTTTATTCATAGCTCCGTACTTCCCTCAAAGGTTTTTGTTTCTGTCACAGAAAATTATGGTAAAATACTAAAAAGGCGACTTGTGCCTTGCGAGCTTTTTATACGGCAAATAATCTCAAGAAGAAAATAAGCTGTGTACAACAATTTTATATGGACATCTTATTACATTGACGACCCGCGTGGCGGAGCGGTCACAATACTGGTCTGCCACGCAGTGGGTCCCGGGTTCGATCCCCGGCCAGACAGACATCTGAATTATGAGTTTAGATTTCTGTTCTGGGTCTGGGTGTTTGTGTATATGTCTTTGTGTGTCCATGGCACCCACGACACAGGAGAAAATCCTACTGTGGGGCTATGAGTGTAGAAAGCGTTTATGTTTTATGTTTATGTTTATTACATTAAACTTAAAAACGATTATGATGAATGATGAGGACCTCTGCAGTCCCTGCTTTACCCCTTAGGCACCTCAGAAACATTGTAAGGAAAATAAAAATTTTATCAAGTCTGATCATACAAATCCAACCCACTGATAAATGTCCCTGTGACGACAGATTGCAGTGTAAGGAGAGGCAAAAAGAACTTAGCACTTTACCCATGAAATTACAACTCTTCCGACATTAAACTCGTGGTCAATCAATATGAGTCAATGACAAAATATAGATGGCATGGAATTTAATAATGGTACATGCCTGAAAAAGTATTCCAGAGAATTTCAACATCGTATACAACAAAACCTAAAAAGATCTACTATTAGGTCTTTACCTATGAAATTGCCGTTCTGCCGTACTGGCCATTTTAAATCAAAATATTTTTGGCTGATAATTCTAATTTCGATTTAATTTTATTTTAAAATTATGGAATTATTTTTTCAAAAATCGTCATTTGTGTCATTTGTGGTTTTGTTGAGATAATAAATGAGGATTAACCCTGGTAAGGGATTTTTATGCCCGAAAATCTTTAGAATCTAAATTCTAAACTTAATAATGTCTGGTGTAATAACCAACCACGGAGAGGGCAATGATAAGTACCTACCCAGTACATGTTTACTTTTATGTTGTTATGTCATTATATATTCGATATAAAAATAAAGATAGGTATCCAGAAGGCGTTGTTCACCACTCTCAATCAGAAAGATTTAGTACCAGAAGAAGACAGGGGTCAACCGCTGACTGCAGAAGCCACAGAACCAATTAGAGCTGCATTTAGAGGCAGTCTATAATCAGTGGTGTATCTTCAATAGATTAATGTCCAAATAGGATTTAGTTCCGGACTTCTTGTGGATCAGTTCATATTGTTGGAGCCAATGTAAAGCTAACTTCAAAGAACCATCGACTTTGAGTCCACACACTTACGACATCTTTACTGGTCTTCGAAAGTTGCTTTGTCACTTAGACTGCCGTGAGGTTAGAACTTAGGTTCTGCCCAGATTCTTGAAAACGTTAGAAAACTTGCTGCACTGTAGAAAATGACACTCTTATTGTTCTTGTGGTACTTCCTTGAGTTTCTTTTAACATGCTGATGATCCGTGTAAATTATTAATTATGGTTTTTGTTATATGACGGTAATTCAATAATATTGGTGAAACATGACGACATCAACCTTTTTCATTTTCATTTGACAGATTTAAAACAAAAGTGACTATATGTAAAACGTAAAACTAGAACCGTAATTTTATTTTATTTCAAAATTATAATAATGTCATTTAAATATAATAGGTGAAATTTAAATTTTTCATGAAATAAATGAAGCGTATTTTTTTATTTCTATTAATCAAAGTAATCACCCATACAACAAATGCATCTGTGCCAACGCATTGGTAGCTTATTGGTGCCCTTCTTAAAGAAATCAGGCTGGACGGGAGGCAACAAATTATTCAAAGGCATTTTGTACTGCCTCTCGGGTATTGAATTTTTTTCCCGCCAAGAAGTTATCCAAATTCTGGAAAAAGTAGGAGTCTGTAGGCGCAAGATCTGGTGAGTATGACGGATGACGGAGAACTTCCAACTCCAGCTCTTGTAGCAGCAGCAACTTCCAACTCAGAATACCGTCTGTTGTACAGTATGAGGTCACGCGTTCTAGTGCAGTGGAGCCGAACGATTGACCAAAGCTGGTTGGAGACGGGCGAACTTCTCTATCATTGTGTTCAGTTTTTCACAGTATACATCTGCAGTAATGCTCATCCTGTTTGATAAGAATCTGTGATGAATTAGGTACTCCCGCGTTAGACCACCAAACAGTGACCATCACTTTTCTAGGGGTAAGTTTTCGTTTAGAGCATTGTTTGGGTGCTGAACCATTGGATTGCCTTAAACCCTTAACTGCAACCCTTAAATGCATCAAGCAAAATAAATTAGATCAGAAAGATTCCATCTATCCTCCTTACAAAAAATATATACTCGAATAGTAGCCACAAAATTGTAGAAACAACCTCCGCATCTTCGTTACTACACTATAAAGCTTATTATAATATCAGAATTTTCCACTAAACAGACACTAAAAAGTCGACGTGCCCTCCCACCCGTTTTATTAGAAGCGAGAAGTCTCGGGAAGGCAATTTTAACTTAAAATTACATTTACGCGCTGAAAAATGTTTACACACTGCTCCGCCGAGTCGCGAACAATGAACTTCGGTTCCAAGTTACAGATTAAGCGGTAAGAGGAAAAGTGTCGGGACAATTTAAAGAGTACTTTGCCGCGGAATTTTAAATGTTTGGGTTTTGCTCGCATTCAATTTTAATATTAAGTCCCTTTATTCTAATTATTATTGTTTTTTATTTTGTATATGGATAGATTTAGTTTGCAATCTATCTAATGGGGTCATTGTGATACAGAAATATCTGTTAACTCACCAGCATTGATATTAATACAAAAAACATATTACATAATATTATACCATTGTTATTAAGTCCATCGTATTTCGCAAGCAGACTTTATTGAGTACAGATAAACTCGTAGAGCAATAGAGCTTTCAGGATACGTCGGTAAACATAATTAGCATACAAACTAACGTGCTCAGTAGCTCCTTTCCCGCCTCTCCCACGTGGAGGCACGACGGCTTAATTTCAATCGGCCACCCTTTGTCAGAACGAGTTAACAATACTTATCGTTTTTGAAGTTTCTCTTCTTTGGGCATCAGCCACCAAATTGGCCGACCTTGTTAGTAGAAATAAACAATACTTGTAGTAATTAATGTAACATCTGTTTAGGCACCAGCCACCAAATTAGCCACTATTGTTAGTACGAGCAAACAAAAGTTATTTGGTTGGAGTTACACGTCTGTAGGCACCAGCCACCAAATTAGCCAGTATTGTAAGTACGAGTAAACAAAGTTATTTGGTTGAAGTTACACGTCCTTAGGCACCAGCCACCAAATTAGCCAGATTTGTAAGTACGAATAAACAAAAATTATTAGGTTGAAGTTACACGTCCTTAGGCACCAGCCACCAAATTAGCCACTATTGTTAGTACGAGTAAACAAAACTTATTGCTTATTAACTAACTACTTAATACTTATTTTTCTTGAAGGTTTCTTTGGTTGAATTTTTCTTCGAACAGTTTACCAAATTACACACCCATGTTGTCGTCAACCCGTTATTGTCCCACTGCTGCGGACGGGTCTTCTCTCAGAATGAGAAAGTTTCAGGCCATAGTCCATCGCGCTTCGCGAATTGGTAGACTTCACACCTTTGAGAACTTTTTAAAGAACTCTCAGGTGTGTAGGTTTCCTCACGATGTTTACCTTCACCGTAAAGCAGTGATAATTAAATTCTAATACGCATATAATTATAGAATTCGAACGTCGGACCCTCGATTGAGAGGCCAAGTTGCAACCATTCGGCTATCACTACTTTCACCATCAGCCACCAAATTAGCCACTAATGTGATTACAAGTAAGCATTTAATCTAATTTATCTAATTTTTGACAATGAAACAATTAATATTATCTCTCTAACAACCGTATTAGAGCAACGTGGTTAAATTTTCTCCTTGCTAATTCCACTTTTGGGAGAAGATCTGACGAAGGAACAAAAATAGTTGCAGCCTACTTATCTAATGTCACAAAAGGGTGCGTGTACTTATGTACGCGCGTAAGAAGTTATACTTCTTTGGCATCATTAAATAACCAATAATAAATATGTAACATTAATAATTTTATAATATTAAGTATTAATTATGTTAAATAATAATATTTTAATTTATATCAATAAATAATACATACGGATAGATAACCTCAATTATATTGGAGCACTTGAAAAAGCACTATAAACACAATTTTTTCATTAATATTTACGAATAGTAAATATATTAATTAAAATATTGAATTTAAATCACTACTGAATATAATTTATCAGCACAAATATAAATCGCACTTATTTGAAACTGAAACACGTGTGTTAATGTAGACACTAGAAACATGTGAATAAATACTTTGAATATGAAAACAATGAACAGAGGCGATGATGGTGCCAACTTGCGCGTCTAATAGAGGTTCTATTTCTATTTTGTGGGTAGCTTTTGTTTCGAGACTGCAACCGCTGCAATTTCATACTGTAACTTTCGTGTGACAAAAATAATAACTACCATATGAACTACAAGACTAGCGATTAATCGTAGACTTTGCGACTTATTTATGTTTTATCTTCTGATCTTAAACAAGAGAGGATTTTATTCTACTTTACAATTGTGTACCGTACAATAAATGTCCTACGTTACCGCGAACCTAGCTTAACAAATACTCGTATAAGAGGATTTCTTTAGTGTGAGTTCTGTTGTTGATGCAGTCCTTTTAAGCGAATGAAATGAAATGAAATATCTTTATTTTGCACAGGCCTACAAATTGTCGATTACAATATTGTTTCTTACAGTACCACCGGATCGGAACACGACCTTAACTGAGAAGATACGGCAAGAAACTCAGTGGGTTTGTCTTTTTCCTTATATTACGTTGTATACATGTTTTTTAATCATCTTGTTTATTACATGGGCAATCATAGCTAGGTCCAGTATTTTGCCTTACATTTGACTAAACTAGACGCTTGTTTGGCAAGATATGCTACACTTTGACATTTAGTTAAATATTGAAATATATGTAATTGATCGGTCCCAGGCTGTTGTCTTCCATATTATCAGAAATTTTATAATATACTTTACGGCACAGTTTATTCTTAATCACAGAATGCACAGTGAACAAACCTTTCATTGTCATTATCACAATTGTTACATGCTGCTAGAAATTACCGCTGCATCGCTATTAAGTAAATTGAAGCTGATTTATCAGAAAGTATATTTACGATTAAAATATAAAATTATATAGTTTTTTAAATTCACACATAAACAAAATCCCTTCACTTAATTAACTTTCGTTTGATTTTACTTCATTTTTGAATATATATTTGCCGCGAGCTTAATCAGTCGTTTAATTGACAGCCTAGTTTCTTTACTTACGGCGCCAATTCTAGTTAAACGTTGAAGTACTTGCCCACCCAAATTGATGATAAGTTCAATTATATTAAAGCCTACTTGGTTCTGTTCAATTAGAGCGATCTGAAAGCAGTCTAGGTTGATTTTTCTTGAACTGGAGGTGGAGTAATTCTATCCAATAGTATCCAATCCTATCGCGTTTTGTATAGCTCAGTCTAAAGTGTTTAAAGAATGTTTATGTTAGCAGTTGGATTATCATATTTAAGGAAACTAAAATACCCGTAATTTTCTAACATATTAAAATACGAAATGGGAACCATCTTGCCTTATAGGGTAAAACCCGGATAGCTGCCGCATTGGGATACTTGCCTCAGTTATGAAACCTAGGTGATAGGGATGTTTGTGAATTTATTAACCGACTTGCCAAAGTCGACGCTCATATACGCGTAGAACATACATAGATCCGTCGTCGTGATCTAGCGAAGTACGTTTAAAGCCGACTTCGGGCTATGTACTAGGTACAGTATATGTACAAAATCAACATATATTTCAATTATTTTTACTTTTTTGTGGCATGGAAGTCGGTCTTATTTTTTGTTAAATTATTTTTTGTGTTACTTTTATTAGAAGTGTCACAGACCTCAGTACCAGAGTTTAAAAGAACTGGGAATTATATTTTTACTGTTCTGAAAGTCTAAACGAGTACAATTGTATGTAGTTGTATTTTATACTATTAAATACGATTACTATTTTATATTATACTAGGTTGTTCCCGCATCTTCACCCACTTCAGTCACGTCTACCACAGTAATGAGTATACTATGTGTTAATTTCAATCATAAACAATGTAAGTGTCAAACTTCAGCGAAATCCGATCGGGAGTTTGTGCATGAAAAAGTAACAAACACACATACATCCTTACAAACTTTCTCATTTGTAATATTAAGAAGATACTTACAATGTTGATAAATATATAATTTAGTACCTACTTCTTATCTCAGATCTCAATAAATAATAAAGAAAAGAAAAATAATGATTCTTTAAAAAAAAAATCATATTAAAGCGTTTCTATTTCTGCACGAGACAAGTATCCCATGATGCATTTTAACGTTAGGCTACTATCCGCTACAGTTGGCAACTATCCCTTTTTTAAGAGGTCAAGTGAAACCGGATTTATTCAAAAACGACATTAATTATGTTTACAAAAATAGTCTAATATAAAAGATGAAAGACCAAAGTTTTTATATATGTGTCGCATTTTTATTCACAAGTACATATTTCTTCATAATAGAGAGTTTTCAAAAAGTGGGGCTTCTATCTGAGTTTTACCCTACAACACAAAATTTACGGCGGAAACTCATTAATTTCTTATTATATTGTACTTTTCTATATGCTATAACCTTAAAAAGAATACGATATTAAAACAACATAACATACATTTTAAAGCAATAGGATAAAAGGAAATAAGACTTACGCTCTTGGGATAAGTATTTATGTATGTAAAC
>MOOZ01000804.1:426647-439954 GCA_002930495.1 Cecropterus lyciades
ATAGTACCACCTGGAAGATGAAACATAAAGATTTCTACAATGATAGCCACTAGAGTCGTCGTAGGTCGTCAAATATATATATTGTATCCACAATATAGGGAAATATTGTGGATACAATATATATATTTGACGACCCGCGTGGCGGAGCGGTCACCATACCGGTCTGACACGCAGTGGGTCCCGGGTTCGATCCCCGGCCAGACAGACATCTAAATGACGAGTTTACATTTCTGTTCTGGGTCTGGGTGTTCGTGTATTCGTCTTTGTGTGTCCATGGCACCCACGACACAGGAGAAAATCCTACTGTGGGGCTATGAGTGTAGAAAGCGTTTATGTTTATGTTTATATATAAGACGATCCGCGTGGCGGTGCTGCTACCATACTGACCTGACGCAGTGGGTTCCGAATTCGATTCTCGGCCAGACGGACATCTGTATGATAAATTTAGATTTCTGTTCTGGGTCTGGGTGTTTATGTAGTCGCATTTATCTATCCATGACACCCACAACACAGGAGAAAATCTTAGTGGGGGTTATGAGTATAGAAAGCGTATATACTTATATGTGTGTAATATAATGAAGGACGAATGCGTTTAGAAGCACTATAAAAAATATGTACACATTTAGTTGTCTGGTTGGTGGTGGAGATCGAACCTAGAACCCTCTGTGCTATGAGGGTCGCGTGAGGGAGCGATTTCACTATGGTAATGTTATTATACCTGTACCTGCGTGCATTAGTGTGAGAACATATGTTTGTACAAAAAAGAATTTTTAACGTTCTTGCGACCGAAAAGGATGATTCAGTTCATGGCTGATTATTCCAAGAATGCTCCATAAAACTGGAAAATGTTTGTTGTTGCTGAGTGCCTTTTCATTTAAGAGAATTCTCGGCATTTAAACATTTTAAAGCAGGAAATATTTTTCTTTTAAGAATTACAGAGACATTAACAGAGATCCTAGTATAGTTACAGTCTTAATTTCATATATTTTTTATATTATCATTGTACGTTTACTGCTAGCAGCAATATTTTGTATGTCGTAATAGTCGGGTTCCATTGCTATATTTTTTCTTACAACGTTAATCACAGATAATTGGACGGATTTTTTTATACGATTGAAGTAGGAAACGAACATGCAGCCCACCTGGTGATAAGTGGTCACTGCCTCCCAGGGACATTTTTAATAAACTTCATATACAACACACACACGTTTTCTACACTCATAACCCCACATTAGGATTTTCCTCTGTGTCGTGGGTGCCATGGACACATAAAGACGAACACACAAACACCCAGACCCAGAACAGAAACCTAAACTCATCATTAAAGTGTCCGTCTGACCGAGGATTCGGAACCCACTGCGTGTCAGACCGGTATGGTGATCGCTCTGCCACGCGGGTCGACAACAGGGGTTCTATGTGAAGTCAATCACACATGCGTTGATACTTCCAAGGAGTGGCGTAGCTACCAGAGGGCTAGACTGGGCAGTGCCCCTGGGCACCCAAGCTCAAGGAGGCTCTCAGACTCTTGACTTATAAACTATAAATTAACTAGTGAAAATTTCTTCTGCATTCGGAATATAAATATAGCTTGTAGATTATTTATTTTTTGCCCCAGGGCCTTTGGTTATCCAACTACGCCACTGCTTCCGAGGTCTAAGTTGGTTCACCGTAACGCAAGCGCCGCCTCACTATAGAAATAGCTGTGGCAGAGGTACCTTCCCCGTTGAATCCAATTTGTTCTACCACCCGTAAAGGTGGTATATTCTTCGTCACACCTAGCTCTCAATTATAAGTTACGGTATATACTTTCTGTTATAGTTTGAAGAATATAGACAAAAAAATTGTGCTTCCCAAAGTTGTACTATTTTATCTATATGGATATCAGCTAGGAATAGAATATACTATAAGATACGTATTAATAGTATATATTTATAGTATATTATAGTACACATATACGTATTTAGTAAGAAATTACATATTTTTTAAAATATCCTTAGTTATCTTATTTACGTACTAATAGCAAGTCGGGCATCTTATTCGAATCTAGCCCACCTCACCTCGCGTAGCGCATCTTCATAGCACACCATAGCTTAACTGAGAATAGCGTCTATGATAACTAAATATTTTAAAAGCACATTTTCTAATTTCACATTATAGCTAAGCTTTCTAGCACATCTTTAGTAGAATGCATCTGTAAACAGGACCACATAACGCACAGGACACAGCACGCTGTACATTTTCAGCACCCGTCAAATAAATAGGCTTAAGTCGAAATACATGAGACATTCCAACTTAATCGAATCTGTATTCTATCAGTACGCCAAATATTTGTACTCCTTTTGGAATAGACACTTGAAATTAAAGTTGAGATTGTAAATACTTACATAGGATGGTATTCATTACATTTGCCAAAGTCCGGTTGTAACTTACAATATATATTCGCTGAAAATTCTCCAGATATTTCTAGGTTTCCCTCATCTACGGTAACAAACATACATTGACATAAGTCAAAGGAGTTATTTTAAAATAAATAGCTTTAAGATTTATATTTCATAAATGTAAGTTCTATTATAGATACTTATTTTGTAATTATTAATTAGTTAATATTAGGTCTTTACCTATGAAATTGCTGTTTTTCATGAAATAAATGGAGTGTATTTTTACCCCTACACTAAATGATCCTTGCTAACGCATTGGTAGCTTATTGATGCCATTCTAGAAGAAATCAGCTGCACGGGAGGCAACAAATTCTTTAAAAAACATTTTATACTGCTTCTCGGGTTTTTTCCCGCCTAGAAGTTATCCAAATTCTGGAACAAGTGGAAGCCTATAGGCGCAATTCTGGTGAGTACGGCGGATGACGTAGAACTTCCAACCCCAGCTCTTGTAGCTTGTAGACTGTTGCTGTGCAGTATGAGGTCGCGTAATGTCGTGCAGGAACAGTGGAGCCGAACGATTGACCAAAGCTGGTTGGAGACGTGCGAGCTCCTCCATCATTGTGTTCAGTTCTTCACAGTACACATCTGCAGTGATGCTCATCCCGTTTGGTAAGAAGCTGTGATGAATTACACCCGCATTAGACCACAAAACAGTGACCATCACCTTTCCAGGGGTAAGTTTTCGTTTAGAGCATTTTTTGGGTGCTGAACCAGGGTCCAACCGACTTGCTAAGCACTTACGATTGTCGAACAGGATCCATTTCTCGTCACAAGTAACAATGCGGTTCAGAATTCCTTCATTTGTATGCCTGTTGAGCAGTGCAAGGCACGTCTCGACGCGTTGTCAAGCTTTTTTACCTTGCCAATTTAAAGCAAATGGACCAATATTGTTTTGATGCTAACGTAGAAAGCTGCTGCTAATTCAGTTGTAGATTGAGTATCATCAGCTTCCACAATCGCCTTTAATTTGTCATTGTCGACCACAGATTTCGGACCACGGGGTTCATTTTTCAGGTCAATATTTCCAGAACGGAAGCGGGCAAACCAATAACGGGTTGTGCGTTCGTTTGTAGTATTCGCTAGCTTCGTAAACGTCGTTGATGATGCGTGCCGCTTTTGCCGCTTTGCTGCCACGACGGTACTCATACTCCTTAATTATTCGAATTTTTAATGTACCCATGATGACGAAAAATGTTCGAATGCGATGAAAACAAAACACTAACTATTAAACAAAAAATAATTCCATGTTTTAAAATAAAATTAAATTGAAATTAGAATTATCATCCGAAAAAAATATTTTGATTTGAAATGGCCAGTACGGCAGAACAGCAATTTCATAGGTAAATAGGACCTAATATAAGTTCCTACTTACACAGGGAAGGGCTTAGATAATCGTCAGAACTAGCAGTGTAAATATGGAGGACCTCATGAACAACTGTTTTGCTATCGGTTCTTAATAACGAATGCTCATACATTCATCAATTCCGGACAACTCGTTTGATAATTCTATATTAAATTTAAAAAGTTACATTTTATTTCACAAACTACTGTGTTCAGTCTGAAGGTTTTGGTAAGCAAGGCATAGTTATCCAAGGCACGGGTAAGTTGGTCCTGATTAAGAAGGAGGGGTGCCCGGCGGATTCACCTACCGTCTACCGGCTCATAGCGTTGATGGTCGACGTGGCCAAAATACTGGAAAGAATTGTAGCGGACCGCCTTGTCATACACCTTTCGAAAGTTTGACTGGATCTGGCGAAATTCAGCATAGATTTCGCAGAGGGCGCTCCACAGTAGACGTTATCAAGCGCGTAAATTCCCTGGTGGAGGATGTAGTTACCCAGAGCGAGGTCGTGTTGGCGGTATCCTTTGATATCGCCAACGCCTTTAACACCTTACCCTGGACTGTCATCGAGGCGGCACTATGTGAGGCGGCACTGTGCCATCATGTGCCACCTTACCTCTGCCGTATCGTTGGGGCGTATCTATTTTGAGAGGACCAGTGGTCTTTCCGGGAAGAGAAGAGCGGTAAAGGCGCGAAATGACATGCGGTGTGCTGCAGGGCTCAGTCCTGGACCCATTGTTATGGAACATAGGGTACGACTGGGTCCTGCGAGGGTCTGTCCTCCATGGTGTCGTCGTGATGTGTTACGCGGACGCACCATCGCGCGGGGAGGCGACTGCAACATGTGCAACCGAGCGCAGCGCACGCCGCAATCGCGGCGGTAAGACCCGTCATGGACGCGTGGCTTGAGAGGCGCTTCGGAGCCCGAACCTTTCACCTGACACAGGCACTCAACGGGCATGGTTGTTTCGGAGTAGCTCTCCGATAACCAGCGGAGAGAACCCTATAAGAAGTTCCCTGACGTAAAAAAAATACTTATCCAAGGCGTTTGAAGTTACTCCTCAGGAAAGTAATGCATCTGTAGCCAACATCCGGTTAGTCTCATACAGATTGAGATATGCATGAGCAGCCGTGACTACTTACCATCAGATAGAATATATGCTCGTATGCTACTTCGATATTATAAAAAAAAACATTACATTGACGCCCCATTACTTAGAATGCGGTCTAAGAAATAGGTCTAACTATCAAGCGTCATTACGAACGCCAACGCTACAAACACTAGCCAATTGATATTAAAAATAACTTAAAACTTTGTGATAGATCCGTTGCTTAGTCTCCAAATTGCAGGCCTTTATAATCCTCCATTAGTGTATGCTGACCTCCTTATCCTGCTAGTTCTCCCCTCAGAATAAGAAAGCAATAGTCTACTATACTGGTCAAATGGATTAGTACATTTCACACAACCTGGATTCTCTAGAACCTGCCCATGCTTATACAGTATAATTAAAGCAGTGGTACTGTACAATCGAACTAAAACAAAATCTACATCATATTACTTATTGAAACTTTCAAATATGGCCACATTCTTTAGTTTCTTATAAATTAGTTTTTCTTATGAAATAAGTAATGATATCAATTTTACCTAAGCAAGTGTCATGACAGTCCGTCAAAGCATCGAACCTATTTAGATCTATTTCACATTGTCCAAAATAAAATGTCTTGCAGGTTTCCATTTTGAGATCGTAATAGAACCTGGTAATAAATACTATTTTAGTTAATTCATTTTATGCTTAATAAGTATTTCCACTTCGTCACCGTAGCTCCGGGATTAGAATAGGGTTAGGGTATCTCCTACCTGTCGTAAGAAACGACTGAGAGGATTACGGGCGGCATGAGTGGGAGCTCTAACCCTCCAGCCAGGCGACCTCGGGAAGGACGGCGGTATGTGTGGTCGCATACCGTATTAAAATTACGATGCGGTGGACCCAGCCACTCTGGGTAGAGCCCAAAAGGCGCTCAGAGGATTACGATTACGTTTCTTTCGTGAAGCATGGTTATGTGGGATACTTACCGCATTAACAGGTTTTAGTGCGGTAAGAATCCCACATAACCAGGCTTCACTCCCACGGCGTCGAGTACCTTTTAAAGGTTTCCCCCTCGAGAACAAAAAAAGGTAAGTATACTTACAAAACACAAAATTTTACAATTGAAAATTTTACTATATACTTAAACTTTATCAAGATTATTCATTAATCTCCTTAAAAAGTGATCAAACGTACTTTGGAATAAATATGCCGCTCTCGTCGCAATCATAACCATTAGGTTGAAACTTGCAGTAGATCCGTGGACTAGATTCAGTTAATCTAACTGTAAAGAAGGTTACGTTATATTTGTCAGTTTTATTTTATTATATCTATAAGTAAAAGGGCAAATAGAGTAAATAGGCCAAGACTAGCACTAGTCCCCGTCTTCCTTTAGATATAATAGGAATCGACTAACTGATTAAGTCCAGGAGGTGAAAGGTTTATTGTGAAGTGATTCATATACTGCGCTCATCAATAAGCACAGTCACGCGAGATAAAGGAAAAACTATATAGATTGGACCAAGCATAATTTACGCAAAAAAAAAACAGTATCAAAATTTAATGATATTTTTTCAAAAATCAATAATTCATACAAAAAATTCACATTTAAACCTTATACATAAAAAGCACTTACTGTTACGCTCTCGCAACACTTCCATTTTATTATTATGAGAACTCACAATCGATATATTTGTGGTTTTATCATTTTGTGCTAAGGTCGATAAAAAAGTTAATGTAAAATTGGAAGATAAATACGTTGATTCTATTGTTGCACCTAAAGGTGCATATGTTAAATTTTCTACTAAATTTGATTGTGTATACGTTATATTTCCGAGCGAACCTGACATGTTATATGCAAAGAGGAATGAAAAAGAAAAAATCAAATATTTCAAATTTTTCAATACCATTGTATCAACTACTTTAAATCGTAAAATAAGAATGTTTTATTCATGCATAAATAAATTACATAACAAACTCAATACGCCAAGGCTTTTAAACAAAACTATCGATAAGGATCTGTTGGTTTCGTGTGCAAATTGAAATTTATTTTGCACGATTAGCAACTGCCGCTAAATCTTCTATAGCACGATTCAACGCTTGTTTTTCTAATTCGGGTGTGATAGATTTCATGACTTGATTTAAAATCCAACCGAGCATCCACTTCTGCTGAATCCTAGCCTGCGCCCTGTAAAGCTTCACATGATAGTCCATGCGACCTTTCACCATTTTGTAGACCTGCATTAATCTTTCTCGATATACTGCTTCTAGCTGCATGGCAACATTTTCTTTTTTGGCATCCATAAGTAATTTCTGACCCTCTGCGCGCCATTGTGCGTCTTTCGCTGCTTTAATTGCTCCTTCCAAATCAGCAATTTCATCCGTTCTACTTTTTTCTGCAGCATTCGCAACTTCGTCTACACCTTTATCTAACGCAGCACCTATTGCGGGGCCAAAACGTGTTGAAACATAATAAAGAATAACAAATATCGAAAGACCACAATAATATTCATGCTCCATGATAAATTTTTCCTTGCTTACTAGATAATTTGTGAGCATAATCCCGAAAAGGTATGGACCGGTGACACCCGTTTTAGAATGAAAAAATAGGAACCATTCTTCTGGTATAAATCCCAGTCGAACTTTGCCGGGCATTCCACGTTTCAAAGCATTTTTTGATCCGCCTCCACTTCCCGCACATACTGACCCTTTGTTTGAAATTACATCTTTTGGTGGTGGAGCTTTTGAAGGTGGGCCTTTTGGAGGCGGACACGCTGGAGGTTGCTTTTGGGTGTTTTTTGTAGGACATGTCTCTGTGTGTGCTGTTATTGTAACTTGAGGAAATGGCAATTGGACGTACGGTATTTGCCGAGGTATTTTTAATATTCGTGAAGTAAACATTGTTGTAGTGTTATTTATGTTTCAAAACTGTAGATTATTAAAAGGAATTTCAGCGAATTCTCGAAGGAATATTTAAGAATTTTGAATTGACATTTGACAATTAATTAAATGAAACATAGAAAATAACGGTATGCGCCAAAACTGACAAAACAATTTAATCTATGCTGCCACGAAGTAACAGATATTAAAACCATACTTTTTTTTAATGTAGATTAAAAGTGCTACGGTGAATAAGATAACAACAGATGCAAAATATATTATAGCTTACGTGAATATAATTTTTACATAATTGTATGAACGCGATACAATTACCCAAGTGATGCTTTTAAATGCAGCTTCAATACGTCAATATCATTTTAACGTGATACAATTATATAATGAAATTTTATTGACGTAAGTGATAATCTCCAAGCGTTTTATGCTATATAATATGTTACTATATTGATAACAATCATCATTCATTAACAGATTTTTGAAAATATTTCACGGTTGACGTTTGCGAGAGAGTATACAAGGCAGGAAAATATTGATAAAAACAAAACAAGATTTACTGATTGCTTATATTTGTTATTGCCTGACTATACGTTTGTAGTTGTACATATTTATATCATAAATCACCAAGCTATAACATAAAACATACAAACATTCAACTTAAAATTAACTTATTTGGTCAACATTTAATTTTATTTGTTGGTCAGAAATAACTAAATATAAAATATTGCATGCATGGTATGAATGAAATGACATTTGCGTTGGAAAAAGAAATGTTTAAAAATGTATGAGAGGAGATCCTTGGTTAACTGATTCACTGATCCACTAGTTTGAATGACAAACAGTGCTATGACCTACCACATACATGTAATTTTGTATCACTCGATTTAACTTGACTACTACTATATAGAACTACACTAACTTACTGTAACTTAAAGACTACATGAACTCACTCGAACACAATTCAAGTTATACGTTTCAAGTACCTCACAAAAGTGGTTCCAGGTAAAACTAAAACAAAAGGATAACTAAAGTTAAAAGAATTAGTCCTGCTTTGGTGGCCAACGTATGAATCGTGGCGAAGGATGTCAGGTGTTACGTCTGACGCAAGGGCTAATGATACAAATGATACAAAATCATACGCAGGCTCTTATTCTAACTATTATTTATATATGTTATATAAATATTGTTGTTTGTAGCGAAACTGTTAATTTAAACGGAACTTAGCAGCGCGGAGGATCGGGAACTTGTCACCGGTGCACAGGCCTCGGAAGTCGTCCATGGACAGATCCCAAATGGACACTCCACCAAGGTTCTTTGATCTGTAAATAATAAAAATAATAATTAGATCATGTTATTTGCTATAATAAAATTCACCTACTCGAATTTACAAAATGCTTAAAAATTATTGAGAGAATTTATGATATTATATTTGCAAGAAATGTAAAGAGTTCAATTATAATTTCGAAAAGTTTTTTAAATTGATTTTAATAACTCGTAAAGGCGATAGTTAGTGTTTTAAGTATTGAATAATGCAATTAACTATATATTGCAACAATTCTAGAATAATTAATATATACTCAATAATAAAAATAAAATATTTATTAACTTACTTGACGTATATAGCCTTCTGTCCCGCGGTTTCTGGGTCCTCGTAGCTCACCCAAAGACCGCCCTCACCGCTGTCATCAGGCAGACGGAACGCGTAAGTTCCTACAATATCATTAATTTAGTCAATTAAATGTCGTATAAGCCTGACCATGTGCTAAAAGCCGCAGAAACGTGCGCTCATTAGTAAGTTAATATCAGGGACATTCACAATTAATTCAATGTAATATATGTATATTCATATTCATATTATGTACATTAGATCCCGTTCAACGAATACTGCTCGCACGAATTGTGAGAGTTGGCATTTTTAAAGTTAACGTAGAGAGAAAGTCAACAGATAATATTTATGTTTATAATGTGTTACAAACATATTAAATAAAATAAAGCTTTATTATTTTTCCTTTTTAACGTTTCTAAATAACTGACAATAAATAAAAAACATAATATAAACAATGTCAGATGTCTATGTCAAAACACGAGTGATTATTTTGAATGCAGCTTAGTTAAATATCCTGACTGTCCCTAAGTTATACTTCGGCGAATAACAAGTTTCATTTTCAATTGTATGGCAGATTTGCACTATACATATAATTGTACTGTACTGTATTGTATAATTGTAATGTACTAAATTATGACTCTTAAACCCTAATATATCAGTATCACAAATGACTTTGCGACTGTAATAATTTGTGATACCAACTTATATTACAACAATAGCATAAACATAACATTATTTTCATTAAAAAATCTTGGTAACATTGTTATATAATAAATAATTGAAAATCAGCAATGAAATTAATACTTCTTTAGCCATCACCAAAAAGTTTTTAATAAACACAATAAACCGTTAGTAATGAAAAGCCAAAAGCCAGCTATAATGGAGTACCAACCAAAAAAGTCTCCATCCTTCGTTAAGCCCATGTCTGAAAAGTTAAATGTACCTGCTAATTCCCACAAAGTTACTCAAGCATTTATGTAAATAGCTCTCAAATTTGTTCCAACCGGCTAAATATGAAACGCGACCCTTCACTCATATTAATTAGGGTTGTAACGCATAGCTATTTAAGCATTATACATTACTGGCTGTTCCCGCGGTTTCACTCGCGTTCGAAATAAATGTGAGATGAAATACATATAACTGAAATTTATTTTGAAATTGTAAAGTTCGTTCTCTGACGCTTAAATCACTACTATGCAAAAACTCATGTCGAACAATTGCATTGTAAAAAAAAAACAAAACAAAAGCTGTCGCACGGGAACATTAATCTATCCCGTACCAAAATTCATTCAGCTCCGTTTTCAGCTATTCAGGCGCTATAGAATATCAAACATACATACTCGTTCATCCATCCTCACAAACTTTCACTTATATTCCTAATGATAGAGAGATAGATTTTTCAATTTTTTTACTATTGGTCGTTTAAATAAAAATCTTATTTAGTCGCCTCATATAAATAAAACTAATATTATTTCGAAAGACAACAATACCAATCAACCAAATACAATAACTATCAACGTGTAATATTATTTATATCAAACGTACACTCATAATCCTCATAGAATATACTTGTTTATTTTATTTTCAATATCCTCAGTGGTTAAAACTTCTATATATCACTATTTTTTCTTCTTTTGCAAGGAAAACAAATCAAAAACCGAAAATAATTGTATCACTTTATACTCTGAATCTTTAACGTAACACTAATCTTTTGCATTTTTTTATATCTACATTATAACACTTTATTGTAGATATTAGTATATTACACATTCTAGTAACACCATTAAATAAATGAATAGGATATGCAACACTTCTGATTCTTTTCATATTTAAAGTTAATAACATCACATAAGAAATATATAACATACCAAAACGCTTGCTAGCATCAGGCTGCTTCCTCAGGTGGGGGCGCATACCCTTCTGATGGTTAGGATTGATAAGTTTGGCGCAAACTTCTGGGTAGCTCAAGATTCCTTCGACTTTAGTGTATGGACCTGAAAATAAAACCAATATTAAAAGGAATTCACTCTTGAAAATTTATCCCCATATTTCTTTAGAACTTTCCCTCCCCTTCTGTCGAAGTAAAAAGTTACACAGTTTATATTCAAATTTCGATTCTTATGAAACTTCGGCAAGCCGCGACTTGCGACAACAACTTGACAAATTAATTACATTCAACATTCCAGGATTTCTGTCTTCAAAATTTAAAGGTTCTTTAAAACTTGAGCTTTACGTTAAAAGTCGTGTCGTAACGTTGTTTTCAACTTGCGTAATTATATTTTTGGTACATTTGCAGGAAAATTTTGAGAAATAAATAAAATCTATAAGTACATTAATATGTAAAGCGAAAATTTCCGATACCTTTTTACAAATTGGTACTGCGCGCACGGATGAATATGGAATTTGGCAAAATTAACGTTAACGTAATTATACATACAGAAACCTTCACTAAAAATCTTGTATATGTTATATTTTTACGAATAATATATGTTCTCAATTAAAAATATAATCAATTGAAATTTAAAAGTAGTCATGTTACACTTCGGTGAATATTATGTTTTTATATAGTTTTAATTAGGGTCAAATATCGACCACTGCGATACAAGTATATTAGTTTCAATAAATATTCGGTACGATAGTCAATTCCTTATAACTCATAAAAAAAATAAAAAGATATTTATTTATCTTTACGTTATTTAAATACATTACACATATTTAAACTATAATTGTCACGGTTATTATTGTATTAAAGCTATATATCTTTCTGAGCAGCTGTTTAATATAATGCAGCTGTATAATATAATAGAAGTGTAACACCAAAGAAACTCAACTTATTTTTATCAACCCATAGCCATATTCGTTGGACACACATTCTACCAAAAGTGGGAAAAGATTTTGGTAAATGTGTGCCATGTTGGCCAAATGCAAAATAATGACGCGCTTTTAATAATATCAAGGAAAACTCCCGAAGAAACATAAACGAGTAGATAATATTTTCTGATGATATTTTTATATTCGAATGCTGAAATACCAGTATGGCAAGAAGAATTTCACTTTACTTCATGAAACTCACCAGCTTCGCCAGGGCCATCGGCGTGCAGAGGAGGAACTCCAGCAATCTCGCTGTCGGCGTCCAATTTCCATGTACGAGCAATAGTGGAGATACCCAGAACAATCTTGCCACTGGGTGCTCCAGCTTGGGTCCTGTAGAAGTACAAAGAAAAACACTTTTCAAGAAAGTTCCTTTACCGTGCTATAACAAATAAAATTAATGCCGTTACTTCACTTTTAATTTAGCGTTATTAATTTTACAGTCAACATTTACTCGTATTACATAAATCTCGGACACATAATAATTATACGGACTGTTAAGTTTGTTCTGTACTTTTAATTTTAAATTTAACAATTAAACATGTTGTGCATCAAAAATATTTCTTTTATGTCCTTATATTTCGATTACACTCCCCCAACTTTCCAAAGTTCTGTTTAATTGGCTTTTGATCAATCCAGTTAAGTATTAATCTATACTAATATAAAAAATATCAATATTATAATAAATATGAGATGGTGTGTCTGTGTGTTGTTCAATGATGCAAGAACCACTGGTACGATTTACATGAAATTTTGCATGGATACATCTTATTTAACTGGTCAGTCTATAGGCTACTTTTGATTTCGATATTTTTCGCTATTTGAAGATGACTACACCCTTTGGTCTAAGACTTTCATATTTCCATTTTAAATAAAAAGAAAACGCTTAAAATAGCAACATTTTGATGGCAAATACGGTGTCAACATTAATTTTTCTATCCGGAAGGTTCTTATCACTCACTATATAGCAAGTGAAGGAATTCTACCTAACTCAGTAATCTGTTTCTTCTATATTCACATTTTTCCATCTTTATTTTATTTTATATATTTATTTATTTTTCAATTGTATT
>MOOZ01000804.1:444205-462555 GCA_002930495.1 Cecropterus lyciades
GCGAGATATACCAATTTGCAGATGACACTTGTTTAGTTGCAACAGGAAACAACGTAGAAGAAGCACTTACTCGACTTACTGTTAACGAGAGTGTAACTATAAACATACTGTATATACACATATATATAGACATAAAAATACCACTAACAATAACACTCATGCCCGGAGCCGTTGACTATTAACAAAAGCCCCATTAGTCCTATGTCCAGTAGTGGATCTCAAAAGTCTAATGGATAGATTATATTATAGTTTGCGCGAACGAAGTCGCGGGAATTGCTGGTAATCTATATAAATAATTCCTCAAGGGGTACGGTAGACTTGATTGAAATCTTACCTAAATAATAAAACATAAAAAAAATATTGATTTCGAGTCGACAACATATATCCGCAAAATTCGGAATAGTTGCCATATTAGCCACTTGGATGCAATCTTGAATTCCTTAATAAAAGCCGATTCACCTAATAAAAGGATAAACTGCCATCTAACGGCGTTATATACATTACATAGTTTTGATATTTTATACTAGATGGCGTTTAAAATTTTAGCTCGCATTCTGCATCACGCTGCCGCCCTGTTGAGAACATATGTAGGTTTGTATAAATATGCTCGGAATTTGAATCTGGGTGTCGCTAGCACTGGGAACAGTGTATTAAATTGTAAACAAGCTACTACATGTGGTGGCGGCTAGCCAACTGGTAGCTTTTACGCGTATCTGCTTCTAAGTCTAAGGTGCAACACCTTTTAGATGATTATACCTACAAAAATATCTACCTACATTTTATAAACGTTTATGTATGAGTCACATTTCGACCGAGCGAAGCCGGGTTTTCATGTAGTAATGTTATAATATGGTTACAGACGTCCATGAATGATAGTGAGTTAGTAACCACTTACCATTTAATGGATGGACCTTTTTTTGAAATTGTATAATAGTATAATGTAAACAGTGCTAAAACTTACGTTGGTAAGTTTTAATACGGTCTGCATATTTGAACTTAGATCTAGCGTAGGAAGCCATCTTACCTATGAGTCATCATGAGATACCAGAAAAAGAAGATCAAAATAATGTATCTAATTGCTAAAAATATAAATATGTACATAAATAAGAAATATTCCACCTATCTAGTAGGATTTAGCGGTGAGGTTTCCTTTTATAGATTTAATTTAATTTGTGAGATCATAATGGAATCCATTATGATCCTGTGCTCAGTAATGGATGTTAATTGAGAGCGAACCACATGAGATATACATAAAACTGTATAAAGTAAACATACCTACGATCTACATTTGAATTACAAATACAATAAAGGGTCCATATGGAAACACGGGTTTCGCTATGGTTTTCCTTTGTTCTGTCTATATCTGTATTCATGTCTTTGAAGTTTGATTTTTTTATCATAAGGTTAACACGCTTACGTTGCAATAGCTCCATAAGTTCTTTACTTCATAGGCGAAACAAACAAAATTTCGATAAAAATGCATTAAGTGTTTCAGAAGTCGACGCATATAGATACGTCTACATCAATAATGTGTGTATGTATGTCGGTTTTTTATGAGATCAATTTATACTACTGGTCACTGCATATGGACTTCTGTGATTTACTCAAAATTTTTCTACTTAAGGGTACAAGACTAAACTAAATTCAGTCAATTCGCTTCCAATGCGTCAATTCAGAACACGATAGGGCTTAATACCACAGTCAAAAGGTAGGAAAAAATATACAGCAATAAAATTCATTAAAATTTTCTAACCCCAGGTAGAACGGATCTTCTTGGGCTTGATTCTAGCGAACTGCCACGCAAGGTCAATACCATCGAAGCCATATTGTTCAGCCAGCAACACACCAGAGTTCACGAAAGCAGTACGAGCTTGAGCCGACTCCAACTAAAACAGAAAATAAATAACTTCAAAACCCTGAAAATTTTGGAATGATACCTAAAACTTAAAAGATACTGCATTTGCTACGGAAAGAGTGGTGCTTAGAAATGGTTGATGATACCAAAAAAACTTCTGAAGTGGCAATAAGTCAACTACTTAACCAAAAGGAGTGATGTCTCCAGCAATCTAAAAAATTTGCTGAAATCTGAAACTGCTGCAGAGTATAGTCGCTATACTAGTCAATATAGTAATAAAATAAGTAAATTACCAGTGTGTTGTACTTCAGTGGCTCTTCGGTGTCAGCGTCACCACCAACGGACAGCAGGACCTTGAGACCAGGGTACTTGGACTTTTTGCCAGCGATCACGCGGTAGTTGTTGTGGTTGCTGTCTATGTCCAGGTTCTCGTTGAGAGACACCATCTTGTACGTATCGGGCTGAATACCGGCGAATCCATACACCAGGTGGCTGCAGTAGGACAGCGCCTCATCCAGGTCCACAGGCAACATGCGCGCTTGAGCTGGGTAAATACAACCCTCAACTTTATTTCGATATTTATATAGTTCTATAGTTTAAGTGGGGTACAATTACTACTTAACATAAATAACAAATACTACTTAACATAATAACTAACATAAACAAACCTGGGTACATACCCAGGCCATACTGAATTAACATTAATTCAGTATTTGGATTGGTTACTGGCATATACAGTTCGTCACGCCTACGTCTATAAAAAGGTTACTAAATATTTTTTTTTACGCATACCTCCGCTTGTGGTTTTACCGGCGTTTCCTCTAATACCCGGATTTACAAGTAACAGGTTCAGCTGTTGAAAGCTGAGCCCGTTAATCCGAATAATAGACCATTTCTCGAAATAGGTTTTACATCTTCTGTTATTTATAAATAAATCTGATTAGATCAAATAGGATTTATTTATCATTATAAGTATAAGTGCACGGGTTAAAATAAATTTATTGCCATGATTAGGATGAAATTCATATTTATCACCTTTGCGAAAGGTTTAATTGTATATTGTGAAAATCAGAACCAAATGAAAATGATACTAATTATTTATTAACATGAGACATTGCATTGATAAGTTTGTCATTCAAGGTTTCAGATTATGGATAACCGCCATGTGAAACTACACATAAGCAATTCGTACGACGCTAGTAAAAGTCATTAAAGCGAGGATATCGAATACTAAAAGTTCTCTACCTGTGCCTCTACCGCGCCTTCGTTCGCACAAACTATATTATAAAACAAATAATATAATACAAATATTCAAACCTTATAGGGGCAGAATATCTAAAATCATTTATTTAAATCATTCATTAGTGCGTGTCTTCTATTCTATTTTTTATATAAAGAGCGTTGTAGAAACGTAAGTCAGTTACAAATGACACGAACAGCACATACTTTACATTTGTATCATATTTATGCTTTATTGTCGGAAAGTAACATAACGCTTTTTACACTCATAGCCCCACAGTAGGATTTTTTCCTGTGTCGTAGCTGCCATGGACACACAAAGACGAATACACAACACGCAGACCCAGAACAGAAATCTAAACTACAATGAACAATGACTCCTCAGATGAACATTATGCTCTGTCTCGTACCATGTCTATAAAAATAATTTCAACTAAATTCCTCAGAGATAGCAACGCGTCTATGGTTAACTTTAAGTAAATCTCCTGGTCTATTTGGATTCGTTGATGTATCTGGTCTTCAGAAGCTTACCCGGGTAATGGTTAACTTTAAGTAAAAATCCTGGTCTATTTGGATTCGTTGATGTATCTGGTCTTTAGAAGCTTACCCGGGTAATGGTTAACTTTAAGTAAATCTCCTGGTCTATTTGGATTCGTTGATGTATCTGGTCTTAGGAGCTTACCCGGGTAAATGGATTGATTTTTAAATGATTGAAATAGCAAACGAGCATGCAGTCCACCTGATGGTAAGTGGTTACTGCCGCCCATGGACATCTGTAAGCAACTTCATATAGAACACGGGTTCTCTCTGAAATCAGTCACAGATGCGTTGCTTCTCCCGAGGACTACGACGGTCGCCTTATATGAAAGTAACCCGGAAACCACACCCTTCCATCGAAACGTAAGAGCTTCGTGCTAGATATAGGTGTTGCGGTAGTAACTTCCCGGTTCGTTCTACCACCTGCCGCTACTTCCATCGCATTAATGATTCATTAGATGTAACACAAATATCACAAGGCTCAGAATATTATTCCACTTCGTCCTCTACGTCTGAATATCAACATTCGCGACGCGGCGCGTGGGTGAACAGATCATATGAACTTATTATAGTTAAGTGAGTTCCATTGTTTCCGTCATTAACCACTTAGAGGTGCGAGTGACGTGATCGTGGACGAGGAACGTAGGAAGAACAGTAAGGACTCAGGGCTGACAGAATGTGCTTCAGTTTTTCTTTTAAATATGAGAAAAGGTGGTAGAACTCATTGTGGTTCCATTTCGGAGGCACAACTGCTACCTCTATTTGTACCTAAAACTAACTGTATTAAGCGCTGCTGTGTGGTAAGAGAAACATGCTAATCCGAGATCTTCCAACTCAGCCAGAAAAGACTCATTTCATATAATGATGATTTCATATGTACAAATGTTCATGGGCAATTGCCAACAGATGGACTGCGTGTACGCCTGCTACTTCTACTTCATAATTAAACAAAATAAAATAATCTGAGTGCAGCCCATCTGATCACGGTCTAGATATCAAGAAACAAGGGGGTCCAAATTTGAAAAGGGTACTGGCTGAAATTGATCACAGGTGTTTTATTTTAATTTAGGTATCTTACCACCCCTTTAGGCATAACACAGCACTTTTACAGCTAACTGTTATAATGGAGACACTTGCGATCTTCAATCAACGAAGCGTTCGACAACCTTTGACGTGACATTGAAATGTCCCTTGCGTCAGTCACTTAATATGATTATTATATTTTAAATAACAAGTTTAAAAACGGACAAAAGAGAAGGAAGTATATATGCTCATGATAAAAAACGATCATGTTAAACTATGGAATTATATCGCCAACCCTAAATATTGTAGGATCCAATTTGAAAAACTCCATGCTGCCTCGATTAACTTAATTAAGTTTAAGTCACATTCTTCAAATTAGAGATTGTTAGTTGCAAACAAGTAAAACTACTTTTTATTTAAATTGAATATTGTCAGCCCTAACTTTAAGTAGGTACTTTGAAACAAATATCGTGATTGTTTTACGTGATACTTTCCTCATTGACTCACATCTTGAGACAAAGGAACAGTCATACAAGTCATCTAAAACGCAATGAATCGTTTCTTGTAGGCTTAAAAGACGTGAATAAGTACGTATTAAAGTTATTAAAGTATTATATTTAGTAGACACTTTGCTATTCGTATATTACTATGCTGCTCAAATTGACAAATCGTTATATAATCATGCGATGTGAGAAATAACACCTCATATTTACATCATTTTCGTATAATAGTTCAAGTAAAATGTACGTCTTTACAGACGACAGAAGACACTTTATTATTTATCCCCATAATGTATACTAACAAAACATTAAATAAATTAAAACTGATTGACGAACAATGCACAGCTCCCAAGCAGTCCCCAGTTTATAAATATATCTATGTTAAAGAGTTCCTTAATCTGCATATAACGAAAATGACTACTAAATGACACTAAGTAAGGATTTTTAAAAGTCCATCTATGAAGTCTAAATACAAAACACAGCGTGTTTTGGATGAAAGTAATAACAACAATGTGTCTCATCCATCAGCCCGTACTAGGTGTGCGTTTACCAATAGTCACCGCGCCTGGTATTCGTGTTGGTGACAGTAATTGTTGTTGTTACACTGGAAGATGCTTCTGCCCATACCCTGGATTTATTCTGTTGGTCACCTCCTACGATAACCATTGGAAGACGGGGAGCGGTGCTATTCAATACTATACACGGGATATTACAGTTACTAATTGTAATATTGCATTGCCATTCGAAATCTTGTGGCATAATATCGTAATCGGTATCATATGTTATGCTCGCCGGGCTCGAACGGTCTTGACCGATAAAATAATCTCACAAGCCTCTCAGATGTATCACCTCGATCAATCAGTTCAAGTTCACTCTGCTATTTAGTTAAATATGAATAGGAATATTTGATCAATCATTCGCTAAACGTAGTTTAACATTAAAATTAATATTTAAAATTGACCAGTTTAATTGTTTCAAGAGCCAATTTATGAGAAGTAGTCTAAATTAAATTAAAGAATTATTAAAATGTTTCCAAAAAAAAACAATAATATGTCTTCAATGGGATCCTTTGGGACATACCTACGCCATATATATCTCTGTGTAAATAATTTTAAGTTATAAACTTTTCTCGTATATTGTTTTTAACTGATTAAATTATCTATTTTCATTGGTTCAAAGTATAGTAAAGTACATTTTCAGTGCTAAATGAAAACTATGAAAATAATACTATTTAATTGAATAAATAACATTGTAGGACTGATGAAACCCAGCTGCGTCTAGTGAATATACCAACCCTTCATTCTAAGGGTGGACTTAATAAAATTTCCAACATCTATAGCGTAACGCATGGATGAGTCACGTGATTGTAGCTTTCAGGGTTATTTGTTTAAATCTGCTAATTTTATTTTTCGAATTACCTCATCACTTTAGTCATCGCACCTTGGCCTGTAATCTTAACGCACCTTGATGCATGAAATTACCATTTACGAATATAAGTGCTCTTATTTTATATCTGTGTTTAATTTTTTTTTACGTGTTTCTTACGACGTGTTTGATCGAAGTTCTTGTTTATATGTTTATAATGATATAAAAATATAAATAACAATGAGATTGAAGATAAAGCTTAATAAAACATATTTTTTGTAACTATTTATGAATCCAATGCAAATAATATAAAGTGTTTTAGTATTGCTTGCAAAATTTGTTTGTTTAACGTTATTTTAATGATAAAACTGTATTTATACCAATAAATTGCATTAACGCAAGAAACTGGTTCGCAGGACTCGTTTTTTGAAGAATAGAAGAGTCATATGTTTTCCTCTTGACTTTTGACAATTGTCTTAAACGGGAATAAAAACGATTAATTTGTTGAGGAATTAATTTTATTTTAATACGATAAAGTAAAAAAATAAGAAGCGTGTAAATGAATTACTCGAGAGCTCACGAGTGTGCCCTCCACTTACTTTCCACTCACAGTCATCTTCCTGCTATACTTGAACAAAGGATAGAAAGTTTTTGTACCACTATCTGCGATCTCGCCCAAATCGCGTCAAAAGTTTCCAAGAAAAATCCGAGCACAAACATTCTTAATCTGCAGTTACGATCGCTGATATCGTATGTATAACATTAATTAAATATATTATAATAACAAAAACCTGACTGCTAAAACTGAAATGAAAAAAATCAGTACCTACTACAATTATGAAATCTATTAATATTAATATAAATTATAATATATTTTAAGTTGCTGGTGCATGGTAACAATAGAACTGATGGTAGAATTTTTTGTAATGTTTCTTAGTCGCCGTTTGTGCTGTAGAGCGTGCCAATGGTCATATATAAATACACTCGAAAAACATTACCCTCCTTCTGACGCATTCGGGTAAAATATCAACAATAACTGCAGTCTATTTATTAAATTATTCATATATGTGCAATGAACAACGTAAACCACATACTCGGCGATGTTTATTGTGATATATTGTTTGGGAAACGTGAGCGTCAAACTTGTCCAATTAGAACGCGGCATAGACAAGATGTGCCAACGTATACATGAAGGCAATTACGAAAGTAACGCGTTGTATTCACCTTGTAAATTTAGATACGAATATTCCAGGAAAAGCATAATATTGTGTGGTATTCAAATATAGTACTTAAAACATTATGAACCCATTTTTGTCACTCATCTATGCAAGGGTTTTACCTCAGAATGAGGGATTTTGTACCGTAGTCACGCTGGCCAAAGTATTGATTGGTAGATTCTAAAGTCCCATAGAACATGTTTAATAGTTTTTAAAGCTCAGTTGTCGTTATTTCTAATCTTAATATTATTAAAAACTTTACGAAGTCTCAACCCGCAAATACGCACAGCTGTAGAAATACCATAGAGTTGATACAACATTATTACAATGTTCGTAAGAAGCTCAACGACGTCTAAAAATCCTACAATCGCGTTGCCATTTGGCTACGAAATCCTGTTCACTTTATTTTCTTCCACACACTTCTAGAACTGCGTGTTTATTCGAGATATCGCGATACTTGACACCAACGATATAAGGTCAGGACTCGTTCTCGCTCCGTAATAGTCACGCCGGCTTATCTAAGCTTTGTTCGGACCTATTACTCGTCTAGTACGTTTATCTTTGTATAATTAAGTCAATAAAGAAAACTGGTCATAAAGTTATATCAGTAACTGTTGTTTTAAGCTACTTAGATAAAAATAATGAGGATCTGTCTACATACCTACAATAAACACAGTTATATCACGTTTGACTCTAATTATGTAAAATAATTCATTGCTAAATGAATTACAGCTTTCGTGTTTTTGTGTAAAATAAACGGCTAGTGAGAAAAAAACTGGCAAAAAATGTATAACAATAACAAGGCATCAATGTTATAATCGTTTGTTGCAATTAGAATTTTACTTACATAACTTTTTCCCCTATAATATCTCTAATTTGAACGTTTTTGTAAGAAAATTCTACCCCTTTAGACTTATAGTTTGCGTTGCGTATATATATAGTTATAAAAATAATAGTGATTTAAATTTTCTAGACTATTAATCAATACCAATATCATAATAGATCCTTTAAAGATGAAATCGCCGGAAAAAATATTTATAAATGACTTGCAAGGTAATCTCGAGGTAACGAGTACGAACACGAGGAAATCAAATCTATTTATATTTTTGCAAACTCGAGGCTGAATAATTTGAATTCCGTACATACTTATATCATATGTAATGTATTTTAGTCATCATACCGTAATGTATATTATTAACCGCGCCTCCTAGATTCATCCGCATTCAATATAATATACATATTCAATCAGAAAAATTGAGAATATTTTTGTAAACGTGAATACGTTATAGGCGGTATGATGTGCTAACTGTATTTTACAGAGTAAAGTAATTTTCTACTAATATTACTGGAACATATCTGTGTATAATAGTAAACATTTAACAAAATTTATTATTCTACTTCTTATTACCGTGATAATCACATACACATACATTAACATACACACAACACACACATAACATTTATAACGCTTTTTATGCATAATAAATATTGTAGGTAATATACCTACAACCTACACCAAAATTGTAGCTTCAAAATGACGTAGCTATGGAATTACCTATATAGTGATTATATTAGCATTAGCAATCACATTGTAATAGTGTTTAAAATTATGGCAATTTCACATAAAAATGGATAACATAATATTACTAAAATACATAAAAAGGATTTGTTATAATAAATGTTGATTGAAAAAACAGCAGACGAGTTAAAAAAAGTTTAAAAGAATTAAAATTGCTCATTCCATTCATTCATTTTGTTTATATTAACGACGTTGTTATAACTTATTCCTTTATTCTAATACAACTAATTAAAATTGTAATATTAATTTAATTTCTTGAAAAAGTACTTAAACATTTTAGATCTATGAAGACTCAATGTCTTTATTCTATTTAGACACGTTCTAATTAATTCGCTTTCGGTTCGCGTTAATAATTCATTTAACAATTGTGCTAAAATTGGTACTCTACTTAATTTTCTGTAGAATCATCTACTATTATCTGTAGAATGGCCCCCCGACTTTCGTTTATGTATGTTTTTATTTTTCAATCGTATTAAATAAACATTTTTCCTGAAATAATATTACTTATTTTATAACCTTGACTTTAAATCTAGTTATATGTATTGATATATTTCCTTGACAGAGTAACTGGAATCTTTTGATATTTTTTTAATCAATATAACGTATCATTATTGTAAAGTATTAAACTCGACTCTATTACATCAATGTCAGCTACTTCGTTCAAAAATCGCTATTTCTAGTCTTTTATTTAAAATATATGTAGTGGTCAGGTCATTCTTCAGTGAAATTCGTGTATTGCAAAACTACATCGCATGTGCTCAAACGCCACTCAAAAATTTTTCTGTAAAAAAATTAGAACCCGTAAACAGTTCATAAGTTGCTGGATTTCATCACTTTTACATTACTATACGATTTTCAATACTTCTACACTTCATATTACATATACTCAATTTGTACGTACTTAATAAAACGCATACAGACAAACAATGCACAACTTAAACAAGTGGGTTGAAGCATATAATTTCAACCCACATGAAGTCTTCTTATAATCAAATCGTTCCTGCACACTGTATTTGTAGCGTTTTGTAAATTTACATTAGACATATACAGTGTCTGTGATGTGATCTGTCTGACATTTATGCGGTTAAGCACGTATTGCCGAGAAAACAAATAGCAAACGTTCATATTTAAGTATGAAATACTTCGGTTTACTGCCATTCAGTTTGTATGTCATAGCAAAGGTCTGGAAATATTTTATCTATTATAACATTTTTTTAAATGTGGATAAATAGTCAATTTTTGATTTTTTCTGATTTCTAGCAGACATTTATTTCCAAATAAATAATTAAAATTATATAGAAACTAATTTGATTTTATAAATTTGACAAAGAAATAAAATGCAGAGCATGGGAATTAAAGAATTTTAAAAGGATTGTTTTGTCCTTGATCGTCCCATTATTAACTTAAGCATTACCTATTGTTAACTTCAGGTATGAATATGTATTCATACCTGAAGTTGTATAAACGTATTTGTTTTCAATATTTCATTCTTCGAGATTCTCGTAAAATATCAGTTTTTCATTCAGTGATTTAACATTGCTTTGATAGGAAGTAATAAAATATTCTTCTGATTATCATTCAATAAATGTATATTTATATAATTCAGATGAATATTAGACAATAAGTTTCTAGATCATTGACACAAAAAATAATATTATTCATTTGGGTATTTTCAACTATTTACGTGCTTTTCAGAATAAGCGTACAAAAGACATAAAAAGCGCAGGCGCAGATTTAAATTACGTTGACTTTGCCATTTATTTTTCAATGTCAATAAATTAAATCAATTGACATGACACGATCGAACATTCTATCACGCGGTCACCGGTCAAACCTATAAACGTTTATTAAAAAAAAAACACAAAAAATTCTATCCGTCAATTAAAGCTTAATTAATATTATTTAAATCTCATGATAAAACAAACCAATCGACTAAAACAAATCAATGCAATTGTTAGTAAAATGCAAATGGCGGCTCGTAAAAATCAGTTGAGAACTGTAACGCTAATTCGCTTATGACGCTCAGCATATCCAAATAGTACTTACATTCCCTGACATAGCTCCTGCTGTCGTAGTAGCAGACGACTTTGCTGTTGGAGACCGGTGTCGCGGTGGCTGCCGCTACGACGGCGAAAACGGCTAATAGCACCCTCATGTTCATTGCTGGTGACTGACCGTCACGGAGAGTGTGAGGCGAATGAAGTCTCAGCCGACAAACCTCGAGCGCCCAGCATTCGGTGACCGCAAGAAGGTCAAAGATTAATTTGTCAATGGTGACACCGAAGCGCGATATTGTTTATATTACACGCGATTATTATCCGTCCTCACTCGGGTCACGCCCGTGAATTTTAACGTCTCTATTTCTTGGACCAATTAAGCATTACTGCGATATTGTTTTTCAGTGTAAATTAATATGGATTTATGGATAATTAACCCTTCACCAGAATTTTCTGCGTTATGGCATGGACACGCGAAATCGAGCATATTAAACATTTAGATGGCTTCTAGACCAAGTATCAAAACCTCTGCGTATCAAACCTGTATAGTGAGCGCACCGCCAAGAGTCGTTAAATAGATATTTACACTTAAAATATAGTGTGTGTTCGTTTCTTATAAAATATTTTATCATACATAAAATTCTGTGAAATATATTTAATCCTGGGGATCGATTTACATTTCACAAAATAAGTAACCAAAGTTGATTATAATAAATGATAAAATTTAACAGGAAAGTATTGTTATTGGCGATAATAAAACCGCTTTTTCGTTAAGAAGTTGCATTTGAATTTCTATTAAGTTATTTTTATTCCATCTAATCTCGGTATGAGCAAATCAAATGCCAACCGGGTCTACTAGTCTGTTGTGGTTATTATTATTGATGTCCGTTTGAGAACAAGTTTTCACGAGGTGATTTTGGATATATATTTATAGCATTTCTTCTAAAGGAATACTTATAAAGTTTTGAAGGTGATGGAAATCGTACTGTCTCAATATAAGTTCTAAACATTCATTCCATCGGAATAGCGATCATAAAAGTTGCAAGTGTAGCAAAGAAAATAAAAATATACCTATATAACATATGGAACCCGCAAAATAAAAATATAAATCCTCCGACCCCGTCCCAATCCGTTTAAAACCATGTATTTAACGCATAGAACATTGTCGCAAGTGGACCCGGCATCACTAAGTCTCCTTCGTGGTATTTTAGATAGCGGAAAATTTCAGATCAAGCAAAGAAGGCCTTATATTTTACTAGCTGTTGCCCGCGACTTTGTACGCAAAGACAGAAAGCCAAATGCTAACTTTCAAAGAGTTTGCTTCAAAATTGACGGACTTAAATACAAACTTTCAACCCCTATTTAACCCCGTTGCGGGTTGAATTGCTAAAAATCCTTTGCTCACTTACATCATAAAAGGAACAAAATGTACGTGTACAAAATTTCAAGTTTCTAGGTACAGTAGTTTCGGCTGCGCGTTTATATATGTCAGTGAATCGGAATTGCCTTTTATATATATAGATTTCAACGACTTTAATCTTTCCAGAAAAAAATCTTTTTCGCAATCAAATTCTTTAAAGTCTACTTTCTGGCTGTTGAAGCCAAACGAAGATCCCAATGCACACCACGCCGCGCAGACTACGGCAAAATCTTGTAAACACTAACCCATGTTGTATTTGAAACAAGGTATAATACATGTACGAGTTATTATCTACTAGTACACATGTATCTTTGGAGTGATTTCATTCATATATTTACTTAAAGTAATATATTTATTAGTTAAAATCAACTATATTATGAAGAGAAAATATTTTTCAAATGCGTGTATTTTCTTGTGTATCGTGTGTTGGTTTGTTTCTTGATCAGAGCTAAATGAATAAAGTATCTATTCATACAATGGTAATTGCTTTAGGCATTAAACTCACTGATTTCTCGTACTCTATGACATTGCGGTGATCTCATCGGCCGGTAGTTCACAAAACATTTTTATTCATCTACCTAAGGTTTTATTGGGTGATTTGTCGAAAGTCAATGCCGACAAAGAATACGTTATATATTCTGTAGTATGTACATATAATAGCAATGCGTAACGCAATGGTTTTAATTGGGCTTAAAAATATGCACGTAAAAATTAAAAGCGTTTTAATTTAGTCCTCACTTGTAATACGTTAATCGTTATCTGATATACTTTTTTTATATACTGTATAATCTGATGATAGATATCCAGGGTTTCAATATCCACCTACGTGTAACACCAAATTGGTGGAATGCCTTTATAAAGTTCATTGCATAAAACAATTAGCAAATTAAAGTATCGTCCGTAGATCCTTTGAATTCTAACAAACGCAAAGAAATGCAAAACTCTGTACTTAATAATACAAAAAACTTGGCAGTCACGAAATTATGTACGCTTACACGACGACCATTGTGCATGAAACAATCGATTTGATTCTCCATATAAATGAACTGAGCCAATAGCCGATATTAAGTCATTCATTTACTAGCAATTAGATTTATTTCGAGCTTCGTCAGTTGCGTATTCCATAAGAATGGCGTTATTTGTGATAACATTTAGCGAATTTGCAATGTTGACTCAACGTTCTATTTATGTGTTTTGTATAGGTAGGTACATATGTGTTGTTATTCAACATATTTGAAATGTGAAGTGTATTCACGTCACTATTATGCAACTGGTGAAATTTTGAAAGCTTGCAAATGCAAGCAATATATGTTTAATTATTGCAATAAAAATAAATAAGTAGTAAACAGGTTTTTTATTATTTTTCTCTAAAGAAAAAGTGGTATCTTATCACGTGTGAAAGTCACTACAACAATGTTCGAATATACTTTGAAACAGAATATAGGTATACTAACGTTGGTTGAACTCTGTTCAACTCTCTCTGTTAGATTCAACTTTGTTGACACCACCGCCTCATCTTTTCCCTCTAACAAAAGCAATATTAAGTATTGTTCTGGTTTGCAGATTAGGAGTAAAGAAGATTTATTTGTAAGAGATGTTTCGACTTAGTCTTCAAGTGTAGCAATGTATCTAAGGTGGGCAACAGGCAGGGTTTTATAATTATAAATACCCATGAACTAAAGTAGACTTTTAGGTAGTAACAGGTGGAATGAATACTCGTTTGCTACTTCCACATTAAAAAAAAAAGAAAAACAGTAGATAATATACTTATAATATTCAACTGGATATCGGTGGATGTATGCTGGAAATGTAAATAGGAGGATATCTGTATACGAATAAGGTCTTGTATTATATTACAGTCTAGTTAGTTGGCTGCAGTTAACTTCTTACCTTGAAAAAACCTACGCTACTAATACTAGCGTTTTATTTTCTATAAAAATGTTGATTCTGTCTGTCCCTTTATATCTGACAATGGCCGTAAAATATTAAAAAATATATCATCAATACATAATAAACCAGTTCCATTTTTCAAAAAACGCCTAGTGCATTTTTACCGAACGGAACCAAAGTTCAAGTTACGTTATTTTTCTAAGGTTTTTTTAGAATTGTAGGTATAATTATTTGGTTTACTAGAAGAGGAATGAATTATAAGCAAATAAAATAAATTAAACCTTCGCATACGTTAATAACTAATCTTGCTTAAATATAGAACTAGTTTGGAGAACAGAAATCAAACAGTAGAAACAGGTTTGGTTTGTTTACCAAAAATAGTTGCTATGTTATGTAACGAAGCGACAACACGATGAAGTTTATGTCGACCGAAATGCATATTCAACTAAGTACTGTTTGATTTCGGTTCCCTGAACTAGGTCTACAGAGCAGGATGAATGTTTAGCTTCAGCAAAGTTTTGCAATGGAATTTACGACTTGCTTCTAATTATTATCTTACAGTGTAAATCAGAATAATCATAATTAAGACAAAATCAATCGATCAGTTAATTAGTTTTTCCCATGTCTCGGCCCGCTCACGTCAAATTTACCCGGCTGCGTCAGAGGGAGGGTAAAGTTTTTCGAGCATATGTATGTATGTTTGTTCGTATGTTTGTCCATTTCTTTGGCACGCATTGACGGATTGTGAGGTATGACATATCATTAGGATAGTCTCACTTTGAAAAGTTATATAGGCTATATAATTTTTAAAAATGGCTCCTGCAAATAGTGGGAAAAGGGGGGGGGTGAAAACATTTTTTATAATCACGACAATATGGGTATCAAACGAAAGCTATTGTAAATAGATCATTCCAAATATAAATATATTGTAATACTAGAAGTATTACTGGACTATTTTGACTAAAACTCCTATTAAAGCGTTTAATTAAATGTATCATTATGAACAAAAAATCGTTTCAAGCAGTCGGGTTTTTTGTTTTAGTATTTTTAACTATATAACTAGTTTACAAGGAGAAGAGTACTGAGTACTCTATATGTTAATCCAGACCATAAATTACATGTGTGTGCCATATTTCATCCAAATCTGACTAGTAGTTTTTGCGCGAAAGTATAAGAAACAACCACCCATCTTTACAAAATTTCGCCATTTCATTATTAGTAAGATTTAGAAATAAATAAAAAGGTTTTATAATAAAATTATTAAAATGTTCTAGGGATAACAATACTTGTCAAGAAACCTCCTTTGTGGCCGATATTATTAAGTTATTTCTTGTCGTAAGTCACGTCAAAGGTTTATTTCACGTTTTCTCAGGGAAATTGGTGGTAGAGTGTTATTAAATTATTATATGCGGTTTAATACAATGTTCTGCGTATTCAAATTGCTAATATTATTTTATCGGTGGTTTTACTACAGATAATAAATAGACACTCATCAGGATTGCCGACTGAAATGAAAACCAACAACAAAATCACCACGGCCACCATCTCTGCTAATAGCTCGGACACCACTAAAACCAGGTATAGGTATATGCCAGGTGATATAACCAGTGTAATTCGACCGGGGAGGTACCACCGCTACACCTATTTCTAGCGTAAAGCAGTTCTTGCGTTTTGGTAGAAGGGTGTGGATGCCGGCTTACTTATATAAGAGGCGACCATCTCAGTCCTAAGTAGCAACGCAACTGTAATCGACTTCAGATAGAACCTATATTTTATATGAAGGTTCTTACAGATGTCAATGGGCGGAATTAACCACGTTTGCTATTTAAATCAGATAAAAAAACCACCACTAATACTACTAACAACATCACCACAATCTTTATCACCACAACCATAACCACTGATCTTAAGTGATTGAGTAAGAAACATCCATCGTTCATCAAACATTCATCCTCACAAACTTTCGCCTTTTTAATATTAGTAAGATATAAGGTATACATATTGCTATGAGTATAGAAATTAACCATTTGCGCCGTCGTTTTGAAGGTGGTAGAACTCTTTGTAGTTCGACTCCGGAAGCACCACCGCCACTCCTATTTCTGCCTCGTAACAGCAGTGTAATGCGCTTCTGTGTTCTGGTCTGAAAGATGTAATAAGGGAGACATACTTATCCGAGGCATTCCATCTTAGTCCTCAGGAGTAGCAACGCATCTTCTGACAAGAACACAACAGCTCATAACACTGCTGTTAATAGGCAGAAATATGTAGGTGTGGCGGTGGTGCTTCCAGAGTCGAAGCACAAAGAGCTCTACCACCTCCAAAATTTTATTAATATTAATAATCGAATGTGCTCGACTGGGAATCATAACACTCGCAGTTTGTGGAACTCAAACACTTTAGAAAGGCAGTAGGAAGGTATCGTCAGTTCATCAATATATACTTTCGTATAGAATCACCTGTAATGTGCAACTTTTGTTTCTTACCAAGTAGTATACCAATGCCGTAACAAGCTTTAAACATCATAACGTGGATTGACGGTTGGGTATAAGTTCACTGGTCCGGGCAGCATCGAGAACAATGCAAACCAGTTATCGCGTGCGCCAACTCCACTCCATATTGCGTAACGTGTGGGCCGACGCTTTCTTTGGAAGATGCATAATCAGTACATAGCTGATGTATTTATTCGTATGTATTTGTATGTATGTTGTATGTTGTATGTTGTTATTAAATTAATTAATTAATCTAATAGCACAGATTACAAAAAAAATTAAACTTCATTTACCCATTTTTGACAAATTTTACATTGCAAGCAGTCTTCTTTACTAGTAGCAACTTTTTGCTTTCAGACGCAACATACATCTTCATACTTCATACGTGTTTTCAGGTTTTCTAACGCTTAATGTGCCCTGTCGCTTCAAAAATTATAGGCACTAGCATTCAAGTTATGTTACACAGGAATAGGCTAAGAAACTTTTATTTATTTATCACATTACATTGACAGATTTAATAATCTTACAAGGAAAAAACACATATAATTCGGAGAACCAATCATAAATGACGTTTACTTAAACAACTCAAACAAGAACATGAAGTTTGTTAGATACACTGACTAAGAATTCGTATTTCATCTATTCATAAGTAATGAACAGATGAAATTTGAAAAAGAGGCCATTGGAATTACTTATTATCTTATTATGCCCTTACAGTGGATTTAATTACCCGACTGCGTTAGAAGGAGGGTAATGTTTTTCGATCGTATGTATGTATGCGTATGAATCGTCTCAGTTTAGAAAGTGACATAGGCTATATGATTTGTAAATAGGCGCCTACAAATACAAGAAAAAGGGGGGAGGGACAACTTTTTTTACTATCACAACAACATGGATATCAAATAAATCAGAGCAAGCCGCGTGGTGTGCTTACCACGGCTATATATCTTCGGTACTGAGTTACGGTCTGATTATTTGGGGTAATTCATCATACGCGATACAAGCTTTAAGAGTTCAAAAAAATGTATTCGCACTATATGTAACACACACTGGATGGACAGTTGCCGGCCGCTATTTAAAAAATATAAAATATTAACTTTACCCTCATTGTACATTAGGGATATCTGCTTACTAGTACCCCGAATACTTTAAAAAAGTGTCAGACTACTCCACTAGAACCAGTAGATATCCAAACAAATTGATAGTCCCTTACTGTGCACTGCGGATTTATAAAAAAAA
>MOOZ01000804.1:474880-486980 GCA_002930495.1 Cecropterus lyciades
ACCAATCCAAGTGATTGCAAATATCTCAGTTCCTCTAGCTTCCTGCGTTCATATTCCTGGTATTCGTTTTGGGTGTATATCTGGTTCTCATCAATGGACTTCCAGCCTTAAAAAGACGTATTTAAAAATTGTTAATACTTTCCATGCAAAAAAATATAGGTCTATATGTTTAAAGCCATATAATACGTGGCGAAAACTAAAAAGATGAAATGAACAGTACAAAACAAAGATTGCAATAATAAAATTATTTTATTAAAACGCTACAATGAAAGAAGCATGGTGTCCATGGCAGAGACAAAAAATATATTTCAAAAATAATCTATGAACCACGTTCCTAATCACACAGCCAACAAAATGGCCGCTTGATATCATTGTCATTTAAAGAATATTAATGTGGTAAATTTTTTAGCTTAATATATTTAAATCCAGTTTGTTACTTTAAATCGTCCTCAATTATATAATATCTTCATTTTTTTCATAGATTGTACCAAAAAATCATAATCTAATCAAGTAGCCCGTGAAATTCCATATAATAAAATATCCCGTGAAATTCCATATAATAAAATATGCATCAATATAGGCATAGACTCTCTTAGACTAATCTAGCAAACCTAAAACACCTGCTTCAGATCTGCAACTCACCCTCGTCCTGGTTGAAATCAGCCCTTTGCGTCTCCATCATGAACTCGCGGAAGTCGATCAGTCCGTCTCTATTCCTGTCGTTCTCCTGGAACACGTGTTCCCTCATCCTCTCCATCTCTTCTGCACGCTCGTGCATATCCTTATTCGGACCACCCGGACCGTACAATTTATCCAACTCCTTGATGAACAAGGCTTTGACCTCGTCCGCGTCCCATACGCCGTTACCGTCAACATCTACCGTCATTCAATTATCGTTTTATTAATAATAATAGTATTAATGTTGTAGCACAGTGTTTTAAACCAAAAAAATAAGAGTTATACATATTAAGCATATCATTATTATGCCTACGGTAGGATGTGTGCGTGCATGAGAATTGGGGTGTGTGTGCGTGTGTGTGTGTATGTGTGTTAGTAAATTAGTTTGGAGTTTATGTAAATATTGTATGTATGGGTATAATAATATGATTATATGATTATTTCTTATATTTTCGTGTCTGGGCGTAAATGTATATAATACGTACAAACATTGGGCAGATCATAGAATATCATTATTAAATACTCCAGGGACTTTTCTACTATTTTTTTTAAATGTTATCCTAATATATTAAATACTTGGTTATTTTCCACTTATTTACATTTACCCTTTACTTAACACGTTCAAGTCCAATATGATTCTTTTAATTCCTTCTGAGATGCCGCCTATATTTCACGATGTACTCACCAGACGAGTCGCTGGCACTACATACTAACTTAAATGGACTCGCTAGGCGCTTTCACTGACATAATGTTTAGTTAAACATACTGATTTGTTATTATTGTAGCCGTCGCAGTGTCCACAACGTTTATATCATATAACGTATCGTATAACGTTTATATATCTAAAAATGTTTGGCAAGTGTTTAGTGTATATTCACCTATAAACATGAACAAAATTTATGTCGCCTCGCAAGGCGAATCGTTGGCGCTGAACGTGTTAAATAACTGTCAACATGTATACATATATACTATGTATATGAAATATTTTTATTAGCTATATACCTAATGGAATATTATGAGCAAAACACAAATCTTATTCTATCGATATGAATTACTTTGAATGAGCTTACGGTAGCGCTGTTAATTATGATAAAATTACACTAACTCACAGAACATGCGTTCTTAGTAACTCAAATTTCAACATATCACTGTTAATGTATGAGTGCAATAGGGGGGACGGTTCTACATACACGACGCCTGTACAAATCGGCCACGAAACATTCTACTGGCACTTGCTGCAAGCATCAGCGTTAAGCGTATATTGGTAAATTTTGCTTTAATTTACAGCGAAATTTCGTGGCCCTATAAGTTTTTTATTAGTTCATGCATTTGTTTATAACGCGTAACATCATCACTTGCAGCAGTCTGTGTATACGTCATCGGATGTATCGGATTATAGTATACGTCAGTAAATTTACGGCGTCCTGATCCGTCAACGCTTCAACTCGATTTACAGTTTCAACACAAGTTAGAGTGATTTTTTTCTTAAAGTTGACTAAAATAACTTCAAGTTCCTATTTTCCTTGACATAAACGATGCTATTTTCGTATAGCTTTTACTTTCACTTAAGACAAAATATCTTTTTGTATATTTTCATCCGTACTGTTATTACGGAATAAAATTATTTGAGTGAAATGTATTACTAAAACACGTAAGAAAATTTAAGTTAACGTATTGCAACTTGGCCCGATATATTCGACTAACACGACAAAATGCTATACTACTTTGAAATAAGGCATACACCCAACCCCTGATAATTCACAAGTACATAAACAGTAGAGAAACATTAAAATTGCTAACCGTCCTCTCCATTACAGACTTGAATCACACATGAAACGAACAACAACTTCATTCGCTACATCAAACTGCACGCCAAAGACAGACACCATTAAAAAGTAAAGACAGTGCTTTCGACTCATGATGCTTATTACTATTACTATGTAAAGTACAAAAAAGTACAAAGAACTTATTTAATAAAGTTATGAGTTTATTATTATGTAAGAGTTGGAGTCTATTTCGCCTCAACATAAACTCGTATCGTTTTTTATTTCATTTCAAAGTATGTCCCACCAATCCAATTTTAACAAGGGTAGAAGAGAATAATATTTAGCATTCTACACGTCTTAAAATGCTGCTAAAATACTCCGACAATTCTTACATAATCTTTTGATATCACTACGAACATTAATTATTATCTTTGAACTGCCGTCTCAAGGCGCTTCACTTATTTCTTTTCAAATGGTAAGCACGGCACTGTCTTTATTTTTCATTAGTCTTTGTCCCTGGATCTTACCGTGCAACATGAAAAACGCCTTCGGATCGAAGTCGTTCGGGTCCATGTTATCCGCACTTTTCCATATTTCTAACAGCTGTTTTCTTGTTGCCGGGTGGTGCAACTGTCACAAATAATAAAAAAAGACTTGATTAACCATTTCTAAGTCTTACCATGCATCATAAAGAACGCTTTGGGGTCAAATTGTTGGTCCATATGGTCCTGTTTCTCCCAGACCTCTTCGAGCTGTTGCTTAGAGCCGGGATGGTGAATCTGTGTGATCAATTTGTTAGTTTAAGTGATTTTATGACTTAAACACAAATGGTCTTAAAAACCTATGTAGCTTGAAAGAAATGATTTGATAAGTATATTACATTAGGAAATATCTTTTAGTTGATAAATAATTGTATGAGACGAGACAGGTATATTTATGTGGAATACATAACTTAGTTCTTAACTTTTATGAATATGTATTTTTCTTATATTTTAATTAGAAATGAATTTTATATGAATGTGAATGATTTGCATGCAGCAATATTCGACAGAACAACTTTATTCTTATATAAATAGTTGATTATTCCACTGTTATGCACAATTCTCTATACAAAAAGTGACATTTAGATTTTACAATTTTTGTAAATATTACAGAGATTCTTCCTGACATTAATTACCTCTTCATATTTTCCTTCAATTGAAGAATATTGCTGATGGATTAAGTTGCAAAACCATTAATAATATAACTGGTACCTTTTATCAAACCATATTCAATTAAGTTGAATTAAAATAGGGAGTTGAATGAACGAGTAACAACAACTAACACTATTGACTAAAAATTATTGTTCTCAAATAATGATTTCTTTAGAAGTCTTCTTTAGAATATTGGACATACAGGTAGTTGAAATTATAGCTTAATATACATAACTGTGAAGAAATAAATAACATAAAATATGTACATATGACAATGTAAAAGAATTATAATTCAGTATGTACATGTGATCCATGGCATGTCATGTGATGTTGCTGCTTGTCTGGGATGGATAAAAGTTGATATAACTATTCCTGGTTCAACTCCGAAGGCATCTCCGCTACATTTATTTCTGATAAAATAACAACAGTGTTAAGGGCTGATGTGTTCAGGTTTGGTGGGTACTTAGTCTTCAGAGGTAATAATGCACCTGTGGTATCTATATCTGAGGTTGTATAAATGCAAATTGCAAATTCTTATCAGCTTCACTGCGCGCTCGTTACCTACTAAAAATATAAAAAGATAGTCCTAATTATGTTTGTAGGAAGCAGTGACGAATTAAATCCTAACGGACAGCAGTATTTTCCAAAGAAGTTATACATTTAATGTAATGTTTACAAAACATTTTCATAGCACGACTACCCTAGTATATACTACGACATAGTAAGACGAACTACCACTATAGCAACACATCACAATAGCTGTTGCTCAGCTTTTGTACGTGCAGACTACACATACTAATACAAAGGTATATAAATATTTAACGCCTAATCATGGGTGGACTATCAAAAACCTTTCTTAGTGGGTGTCTACATCAAAAAATGAACCTATTGTCCTAATTTAATGGCTCTAACTCTAGTAGTTTATGTTCTGCGATAATTAATCAAACGTGAGTATTCATACCGTCTTATATAATAAAAACATTTCACTACCTCCTATACTCTACTGTTTCTAGTCTGTATGTGTATGTTAAAATGTCAGTCCACATACATTTTCATTTATTTCCGTTTCCAAGTATCGACATAATTAAGTACCGACAAGGCTCAAAAAACTAGAGAGGCCGATAGTAAATGCGACCAAATATATTGAATTTTTTTTTATATATGGCATCTAAAAAAATAAATAAAAAAAACGCAAATCGTGAGTATCCGTAACAAATATTAGTCTAAATATAGAATTACAGTAATATATTTTGAGGTCCCATACCGGTTTGTGGTGTTTCATGGCCTCCTCTTCCTTTTTCAGCTGCGCTTCGTATTCCGCCTTGTGGGTCTCGTCCATAGCTTCCAGCTTTTGGTGTTTCTCGAACTCCTTCTTCATTTCATACTCCTGGAAGTAAAGTTCAACAAGATTATTGGCAGATTATTATATTAAACACAGATAAAAAAATAAGTCATTTTGGATGAGCAGATAGATTAAATATCAATCGATTTCAATATATATATATAAATAATTCCGTCAAGAAGTAAAGTAGACTTGATTGAAACCTTACCTAAATAATAAAACAAAAATAAAAATAAAATCCAGTCGACAAAATTCGGGTCGAGTATTTCGTTAAATTCTAATGTTGCAAATAGTCGCCATATTGGCCATTCAGATGCCATCTTGAATTCCTTAAAGCCGATTCACGTACTAATAGGATAAACAAGCAATGTTATTTACCTTACATAGTTTTGAAATTTTATACTAGATGGCGTTACAAAATTTTACCTCGCATTTCTGCATCACGCTGCCGCACTGTTGAGAACGTGTTTAGGTTCGTATTAATATGCTCGGATTTTGAATCTGGGTGTCGTTAGTACTGGGACCAGTATATTAAACTGTATACTAGTTACTACAAGTGGTGGCGTCTAGGGAACTGGCAGCTTTTACGAGTATCTACTTCTAAGTCTAAGGTGTAATACCTTTTAGTTGATTATAACTTCAAAAATATCTACCTACCTATAGTCACATTTCAACCGATCCGAGTTTTCATCTAGTTAGAATAAAAATATACCAATGACGACATATAACTTTTTTAAATTTTTCACATTCCTTACTAACCTTAAATTCCTCCTTTCTTCGCTTGTCTGCAGCCTCTAGGTCGGCAGTCGTCTGCTTTATTAGCTTCTTCAGGTCTTCAATCTCGAAGGTATGAGGGTTCGAGTGGTCCAAGTGGTGGTCAGTGGGTCCAGTATTAACAGAATTATCGTCTATCTGGTTATTGAACTCGAATTGCTGAAAACATTCATTTTCTCTCACTACCTATTTGTAAACGCTCATTTATTAGACTTCGTGCAAGAATCATGCAAGTACATTTTTAATATCCACATTTAATACAAAGTTTGATAGCAGAAGAGAATTTACAAGAAAACACATACAGGCCTACTATTGCGTATGCTTACATTATACAATAAATATTCGATAATATTTGAATTTTAAATATGAATCTACTATCAGGAAGCTGCATAGATACACTGATTTCTCATTCGCATTTTGTACTTATAAGTTTTAACATATTTATTAGAAGCATTCATCATATAATACCAGTGCAATTTTCTTGTGTATTATGTATATTATTTGTCGAATCTAAATTATTTCACCGTTACAGTACCCTAGTAATATGAAGTTTAATTTGGTACATACTTAATTTAGAATTTATTTACTAGGCAATATCTTACAAAGAATCGCTATTGCAAAATTTATTTAGTATTCTGTTTGAGCGAGTACCGATTCTGACGTTTGTGTTCATCTTTATTTTACCCCGACGAAGTGACAAAAAGATGAACACAAACAAATCAAATCGATAAGATCTCCGAGGGAACATTAATACTTATAATTGTCTCAACCAATTTCAACAATCATTCCCATTTTTTAATGCATTAAGATGAAATTTTACGAACATTACATGATGATCTAGTTTTGGTTAAAGATTATAATCCCTTATTTACATAAAAGGTGGTATCAAACGTACACCAATAATAAGTAGTAGATAGATAACATTCTTGCTTACTTTATAAAATGTTGGTCGTATTTAACTACAATTAGATTAATAAACAGCGATATAGATAAGTGTAACCCGAGATAAGAAATCATACATATTTTAAATTACCTAATCTTATGTACTCTGATTTTAATGATCATTTCAGAAATTAAATTGCTATAAGATAATAAAAAAGATAAAAATAATTATACGATAAAAGCTACATAAAGATTGACTCGTAAGAGTCTCACGTAACATGTTTATAAGAATTTTTTATAAGAGTATGATGTCACTGGTCAAATAAATTAGTCATTTATCCGTTTTGTTCTAGAAAAAAAACTCAAGCTAATAAATTTTCCTCGAGTTCACTTTAGTGATGTCATTGAACATAAAAGGATTTTCTTTCAAATATTTCAAGGGACGTTTGATTACATATTGATGTATTTTCATATGCGTGCTATTTATAAAATAAGTCGTAGAAAGTAGTAATTATTTAGTTACCGATGAATGCTACTAATAAATACGTAAATTTACAATGAATACTATATACAACAATATACGTACTACCTACATATATATAGGTACATAGAGATGTGGATTCATAAAAACATCGGCACTACCAAAATTTTGTAAACACATTCAGTAAGGCTAAATTTAAGAATGAATATACATCATTCTTAAATTTAGCCTAAAGGGTGAAAAATTAATAGTTTATTTTTATACTAAGAAGTTATTAAATGTAACGCGTCAATTTTCTTCACACATTTACACGCAAATGGTTTAATACTATAAAAATTAATCGGAATATAATTTTTAGGAACTTAAAAAGCGTGTGCTGATTTTTATATATGTATATTTTATACTAAAAGTTTTTATGTATAGATTATACAAATTAATGACCCTGTCACCCTTAAAGTTGGATACCCTATACTATACAAATTTCACAGTACGTGAAATTTATAGGCAATAAGGCAAAAAGCCTCTTTAATTTTTAACAAAAGTCCTATCTCCCGCTTCGGCCCGTTTGAAACGCGAGTAGTGCCGCGAACCGTGAATATCATGGCAAGTAAAATTTTAAAAGTGCCTTGTGTGTGCAATTTTTACCTTGCAAATAGAAATGCGAGCCAATTCTGATATAAGAACTATTAAATACATTAAATATTTCTCAATAATAATTTCGATTTCGGACCAGAACAAAACTGCACACACACTTTGATAAGTAGTACATTGATACTGGTACCGTGAAGTATTTAATTACCACCTTCGCAATATAATGTAGAAGGTCAACGGCCTCTATATGTAAACCCTCTATATATGTACCGTGGCGCTTTTTTTTATTTATAATCTTTGCCTTTGCCTTTGTTTTTATCTTTGTCCCAGATGCCTTTTGGAGCAGCATTGTAAAAAATGAAATTAAATTGTAGCAGTCATGGTTATGTAATATAGGGTATCCTCTTCCTGTGATATGTCATACGATTGACTATTGAATAAAAACTTTAATAACATTAAAAATAACAGTAGGTACTCACTCAATAATAATTACGACGGAAAAAAAATTAAATATAAATTCAGTATATCCACATAAAGCCAATCGATAACCTTAGTTATATCTACAACCATCACGGGAAGAGACGCCCATGTTTTTAAATCATGGTAGCAATGACTGATTCATCAAATTGTAGCAATTATGATTTAATAATAGCGAGCATAGCTCAAAAATTAGTCCAAAATGATTCAAATTAAGCAATAACTCAGTATTAGAGCCTTTACCTGTCACGCGTGTTTACCCACGCACGCACGTCCGTTCCCCACCGGTTCCATATACTTATCGTTTCGTACGAACTACGGCGAGTTAATCCATATATGTGGGTGGGACAACGTGCAAATCACGCGTGATAGGAAGAAGCCCTTATTCCTAATAGTGTAACATGTAAACATAAATTTTAAATAGGCTTCTGTCTCATTTGAATCAGGCTAAGCGTGAAGACTAATGTCATAAGCATTGCAATAATTAGAAATGGACATCGAGTCTAACAATAAATTAATGAAAAAGATGGAAAAGATTATATTTTCAACGATATCAAGACATGAGGTTGGTCAGCAACACGACCATCGTTACGCGGCTTGCTTAGTAACAATTAACACGCTTTATCTTGTTCCCGATTATTATAAATTGATTTTAGAGCATTGTTGATTTTTTTTACCATAACTTTTAAGTTTACCATACGACACGACATGTTGAACATTTTGTGATTCATAAATCACATCTTTTCAGCCTTGCAGCAACCAACGATATTATTTTATAAATCTATATTTCTAATACATAGTTTTTTATTCATGAGTTTTTAGTTGATCCGCTAGTTCCCTCATGAAGCAATATGGTGTACTGTGTCATCCCACTCGGGTGATAAGATGAGGATTAGGAAATTATTTTCAATTAATAACAGATATATTGTATCTGTAATGTTATCACAATATATTTATAAGTGTAAGTATAAGTATTTGTAAATGTTTGATGATGGTTACTTTATCTTTATGGGGCAATCGCAATTGCAAGGAAAACGTGTATGAACTGATTATAGAATAAATCATATTGATACTGTATCATCAGAATGTTGCTTTAATAAAAATGTTCTGGAAAAATAGTATTAAGGGAGTAAATTTAACATGTTTTAAAAGTTAAGAATATAATATCTAATAAGTGTATTTACAAATGTATTATATGAAAGGGGAACAACTATAGATATTAGAAGAAGCTCATTGCTTGGACGATACACAAATAAAATATGGTGGAAAACTATCTACATACAAGACAAGACGAGGCATACTGTACAAAGCGCTTTTTAATAATAGTCACCTTTTTCGCCAAATGACGTAGCCTCTCCATTTCACGTCGCTTGATTTCATCCAATTTAGTCCTGACATTGTGGTTAACGAAGTCCAATTGTTCAGCAATCTTTCCTGACTAGAAAATAAATACAAAGTCATAACATATAACAGAAAAATAATATTTATTATAAAAATCTTTTCCGGCGTACGTTATAAATGTTATTATTAGTTTTACTGTTGTACCTCAAAAGTCGAATAACCAAGGGTTCTACCCTTGGTTATTCGACTTTTGAGGTACAACCCTCAACAACTATTCTTATAACAGCTACGTCAAACGTTGTTGTGTTCTCGTTTAAAGAGTTGTGGTCAATGAGAGACTCGTATTAGAGGCATTCCAACATTGTACTAGGGGTAGCACAGTAGGAATTTAATCCTGTTCAAGATTGATTACATAATATATGTCCATGTGCGGCCACTTACCACTACTAACCTAACCTAACCCAAGCAGTATATATGTATATAATAAAAAAACGTGCTAGTGAAGTAGGTAGTAGCATATCTGTATATACTTTCTATACTACTGAGTACATCTTTCCATTTAATTTTCTGTTAGCAGAAATAAAAGAAGTTTATATAACTTTAACAATTAATAACGAGAGGGAGTCCGAAAACCCCGAGTAGAATCTCTGTATTTTTAAGCTGGATCCCTATATTTTATTAATATATATTAATCCTCTTAAAACAAGGTTATCTTTGCGCGAAAGTCCAATCAAAATCGATTAAGCCGTTAACAAGGTTAACCAGAGCCGACAGACAAAGAGCTGTTTCATAAAACCAGTTTGAAGTACGCGAGGCTCTTGACATCTATAATAATTAACAACCGGTTCATGTATGACCATATTGTTTTTTGATAATTTAAATGTCATTGTCATAATGAAAGGGTACTAGAGCTCAGAACCATGTAAAAGATCTAGTTTCTGTTTGCTGTATAAAGTACATATATCGCTATATATTATACCTTTAGATTATTATACCTTTAGTATAATAATCGATATTGCCGGCTCATTTAATATGAGTCAAACATTTTATGCCTTAAGAGTAACAATGCGTCTATAATAGAACTGATTGAAGATGAAGTTCCGTGGACGGCAGTGTCCACAAGCCATCAGATGGATTGCATGCTTGTTTTCAATATTATACAAAAAAATGTGATCCCGTAATCAATGCATCTGTCAACTGTGAAGAGAAGTTTTTGACATAAGTATCGGACGGACAGAACTTCGTACGATTAGTAAATTAAAGTAGAGTTTAACTGTCATATTATACATTTTTCATGAAGTAATAATCTCGCCTAGAACAGTCGACCATAATTTACCAATAAAGTTAGGGACCAATCCATAACTAAATGTAACGTAACTATCGGACGTGTTAAATTATAGTCAGGCTGGACAGTAAAATTGACGCCGTTAACGACGACTCTACTATCGTTTATTCTTCATGACGCCCGTCTAAAAATATTCCCTTGTCTCATACATATATGTGAAGTAAGAAGTGCACTTGCACTAAAATCATTTTTTTTTTTCATATAAATTTGAAGTAGCAAATGAGCTTGCAGTCCACCATAGGTAAGCAGTCATTGCCGCCTAACCAACCTCAGATAAGATCAGTCTTTCCTGAGATTATGTCTGTGCATGTGTTGTTACATCTGTCGTATAAATGTAAACCCCCTAAATTTGAACCTAGATTATTACATTACGGAATTATAGGAGAATGAACTCTAGGAAACTGTTGAGTGACGCTTCTCGTATCGATATGTGTCCTGTGGTTGGGGCGTCTGCAATTGACAATAAAGTATCTCTTTTTAATAACGCTATTATTAAATTGTACGAAGCCCATGCTCCTATTCACCGAGTGAAAATAAGGCGTTCCCTGGATGTCCAGAGGAATCCAAATGACGATGAGGAGGCGGAATAGGGCGTTCCGTGCTTTCAAAATTGATTGAACTGATTTAAATTGGTCGAGCTTCAAAATAGCGAGAAATCGATGCAACCAGATGGTACGAACAGCTCAACGCCGCTACTTTCATGAAAACATTTATAATTTTTCCCCGGGGTTTCCGCAAGACGAAAACCTTTCTCCATTATTATTATCGTTGTTTATCAACTTCATCACTTCACTTATTCATTGTTCGTATCTTCTGTATCCAGACGTCTTGCAATTATATGTAAGATGTAGTATCAGTAATGTTCATAACGCTATTCACATCATCAATAAAAACCTGGAGACGATAAAAGCTTCGCTTTAGTTCTGTATTCTATTTTTCACGATCCAGCTTCTCCGCCGTATTCAGAGGAAAAATTTCAGGACCACCGCTCGTCTCACGAAAGCGGGCTTCGTTCTTCCAGAATTTTGAAAGTCAATATTCCACAGCATAACAGTAATTAGTTCCGGTACTCTTTCACCGTACAGGCGATACTACTCTGGAACGCCCTACCCGAAAACATCAGAAAAGCCAGATGGCATAGATAAGAGCATGTTCAAAAGGTGTGCGTGAACATTAATTATTTGCAAATGTCAAGAGTCTATCGTTATTTCATAGTATAGTATATGCCTA